>JAUPMG010089653.1:0-12604 GCA_031762675.1 Pachysandra terminalis
ATTTCGACGAAATAATGTTGAAATTTTTGGGGAATTTCGATAGAAAACTTTCACGAAATAATTCTAACCAAAAAAATAAGATTTCAGTTTCAGATACCTTATCCGAAATTGAAACTTAAAACTATGGTTATATCTAATCTAGCTTAAATTTGTTTTTTCATCTAATCTATACTATTAAAGGAAATGGTTAAAGCATGTCAAGGAATTCTAATTTTAATTTTTTTTAAAGTTAACCTTCAGTATGATAAAGTAGTTAATATAATTAGAGATAATATTGTCTTTTGGTTTATTCTAGGTGGCGGCGTTTGCACCTCATTTTAGTTATAAAAAAAATGACGTGACAAAAAAAAATGGCTAAGACACTTATACATTTATCAACATGCAATATTGCACGTGTCACCCGCTAGTAATCTATAAAATCAAGAAGCAAAGTAAAGAAAATAATCTTATGTCTCATTCAAAATAAGACATGTTTGTTTTGCTTGTTCAAATGCCACGAACCATACATATATGTCCATGGACACGTGGTGTAGGCTGCAGCATCTTTTGCAGCTGCCCGCGCCCCAGACGATATCACTTCGCAAACTTGGTAGTTGTCCAATTTAGAGATGGATCCATGATTTTTGTCTAGAGAATTTCACTCCATATTATCCCTTTAATAAGAAAAGAAAGTTTTTGAATGGTCAAACAGAAAGTACTTCGACCCATGTAAGCCTCATTCATACACATATCTTGGATTTTACACATTTAACATCAATACTCATCGGATCATGTATTTAGAGATATATAAAATATTTAGAAATACATATGAACAAGTAGGGCTCATCGGATCATGTCATCACGAAGGGAATGTAAGGGTTCTAACTTTGGATGCACCTTTGAAGATTGATTTTACAAATGACATTTATTGTGCGTAAACACATTTAGGAGTTTGAATTATGCTTGAACTGTTAAGAAAAAAAAGAGAAAACGATGAAGAAGAAATCAAGCACACAAACACATAGATTTACGTGATTCGATAAAAAATACCTACATTCACGGATGCACACTCTGCTCTAGTATTCTCCAAAGCCCAGATAATGTGTTACAAAAAAAAAACCCTCAACCCCAAAAAATATAAATAAATACTCTGAAATTAAGATTAAACATAATAAAAATAAAATTATTATTATACCCCTATACTTTTATAACCCTCAAAGGGTTAAGTATACCTCTATACTTCCATACCTTCAAAAAGATTGGATACATCAACTCAAAATTCATCAAGATTATCCTCATCAACCTTAAAAAGGAAGAATGTTGTAATTGCCCCAGAAACATGAGTCTCCACATAACAACATGAGCCTCACCAGTAAAATGTACAAATTACCTAGAATGAGGATATTTTGGGTAAACTAAAACTATTAAAGGGCTTAGAAGCTGGAGCTGATGAGATGACAACTAAGGTAGGCCAGATGATAGCTAAACCTTTCTTTGACTACTTTTTGGATCCATGACCGTGTGTACGCCACATGCTTCTTTGTCTCCCTCTCTATATATATAATCTAATCACCATTGCCGTGCACACAACTCAGATTCCACTTCGCTCTCTGTCTCTCCCAAATAATTTCATCATCTCAATCTCCTTCTCTCATCGATCGATCGTTCAATCAATCTCTTTCTCTCAATCTCTCTCTCTCTCAACTTGCAATTCCTGTTATGGCTGACACACATGGAAGGAACCCTAACACGGAAAACCGCCGGCGACATCAGAGCAGGCTCCAAAGGCAAGCTCCGGCGAGCATAGAGGTGAGTCCTGCGTCGAGTTTTGCGTTGGATTGGAAGGTCGCAATACCGCTGCTATCGCCGTTGGTTCTGTCACCGGCGTCTCCGAAATCCGTGGATCTGATGACGGTGGAGATGAACAAGTGTGGGGAAGAAGCACCAAGGAATGGAAGCGAGAAGCCGATTTTCAAGATGTGGCAACATCCAGCTGTTCCTTTTTATCACGAGACGGCTCCGTTTGCGCCGCCGTTTGTACCACGCTGTAGATAACGGTAGATGCTAATCATCTAACGGTGGATTGATTCCACAGTGTTTATACCTTTCTCGATTAATAGCAAATAATGATTCGAATAAATACATATAATAGTTTAATACTTTTTTTCCCCTTAATTTCTTTCTTTAAATGGTTTGGATATATAAATTGAAGACCTAATATGATAGTTGTATGAAGGTATATTGAATTAGCATGGATTTTCCTTGAGATGTATATTGAATTAGTTCTAGATTCTTCGTTAGTTAACTTAATCTTCATACTAATTTTAGTAGGGGTTTCAATTGGTATTGGTGATGCAGGATTTGTAATGTACAGAAATTTGATTATTTTATTTGGTAAAGTTTAAATTCACTAATACAAAAGCATTAATAGAGATGTAGTTCGGAGAGTTCATCTATCTCAGGATAGCCTAAACTGTTGCGCAGTCGTTTTATCTAGAATGTTCTTTCCTAAATGATCTGTAAATTAGACAAAGAAAGAATCACAAGAAAGGAGGTTGAGATATTAGGTGATTCAACAAGAACACACATCACAGAGCAAGGGAACCTTAGTGTTCAAAGGACATCAATTTCTTTGTATATTCCTTTGATAAATTATCACTTTAATCTTTCAAGTATTTGTGAGTTTTACTTGAAGGTGATAAGTTCTATTCAATGTTCCAACAGTTATTTAGATTGTGAGTAAGTCTACGAATCAATGAATAATCTGATTTGTGGTCTGGTTCTGCTATTTATAGAGAAATCATCCAATAGCATCCTGTCTTGTCCAGGACATATGTCAATTAAATCATTGTCCCGAGAGGAGCTTGGAAATATTTCCATGCAGCAATGCATATCCAAATATACGTGTATTCAATGCGGCTAAGTTATTTCTAGAAGGAAATTGTGGTGAGTCATTCGATCAAGTGAACTTGCTCTGTGATAGGTTGCCTTAGAATCTAGAAGATTAAGGATCAGATGAAATGTGTGTCATGCATAAAGTTTTATAAAGTAACGTTTTTCATTCTTGTTACCGTCATATCTGATAAGGCAAAAATCCTCTTAGACAAGATATGCATCAGATATATAAGTAGCTGAGGTTTTAGCACGTGATTGTATTGGGCATCACTGCAATCTTCTTTACATAAATCGGTCATTCGAGTTTCACAGACATTTCTCAGGCTTTCTATTCATTTCGAAGGACCCCCCCCTTTTGGTAATTCAATTCGTATTTCTTTGAAAGAAACCAAAATAACTTTATACCTTTTACGGGGTGATCAGTATATTTAATGAATTTATCCATATAGAGATCATTAAATGTAAGTTTCTCAGTGGGTGATTCGGTTTTCATGATCGATCATCCTTGTAAGGCAAAGTTATCATAGGATCTTCCCAGGTTCTGGGTTAAGTAACCAATTCGAGTGTCTTTGAATTGGACTTTAGAGAGAAATATGTTTCCTTTGAAGTACTCATAAGTAAAGTGTACAAGTGAGTCTCGTGAATCCATAAATGTCATTCGAAGGTGACATATAGGAAGAAATGTGAGAACATGCCTACGAATGACTCATTTTTTAGAGTACTTTGAAGTCAGAAAAAGTCATCATCCGTAGGTGTTTCTTGGGGATGGGTAAAAGTGTACTTCGGAAGTTCCTTTAGTAAGGACTCCTTCGAAGTCAACCGAATGTAGAGTCTATTATGGGTGACAAACCCTTATATTTGTCATTCGAAGGAGACAAAACCTTTAGTCATATAAAAATGGTGACTAACCCTTAGTCTTTTTTAGGGTGACTAACACTTGACGAATGGACCATCTCAGGGTGGTTAGCGTCTGGTGAGATATACAATAACTGTCTCTTCCTTAGAGGTTTCTTCACTGCAGGAGTTAACACTTGATCAGTGGTTAAACCTTTGATCAGGATGGAGATGACTAAAGATCTCATATCAGGCCAAAAAACCATCAGTAGAGCTGACGTAGTCCAATAGGGGTGTGGGCACTGTTCGACGTTCACACGCGGGAGTTAGTGGAAGGACCAGGTAATTGCTTTATATGTATGATGTGCTATATGTGGGTGTATCTTATAAGCCTATATACACGCTTTAAGATCACACGCGCGTGTCCAAAGGGATTATTTAGACCGCCGGATCATCAGTATTCAATTACCTAATCTTAATTACTTGGAACAAGAAATTAATCAGTTAATCAAGACACCTTCATGACAACCTTTTCTTATTTTTTTTGCCGCATAGACTAGTGGCTGAAAATACATGACAGCCTTTTCTTATTTTTTGCCATATAGACTAGTGGCAGAAAACACTCCGATTAAGTTAGAAGCCAGTTTTGAGTCAATAGGTCTTTTGGGCTTTTAGATTGTTACATGGCAAAAACAATTGGGTGGGTGGGGTATAGAATTTTTTCTCCCTTTATTCAGTTGTAGTTGTAGATGAGTTTTTGGGAATACTATCCACATAGGCCGATGATGCTCACGTGCCTCCCATCTCTTTCAGGGTCGAGGTAGTTTGATCCGAACTGGGCCTAAACCGCTATGATACGGCCGTTTCTGAGATGTTTATTTCTGTCGAGGATGGGGGAACGGGTCGAGAAGGAATGGAAGGTAGGCTACGACTTTGATCTGACGAAGGGGGATACTTAAGTCTGGACCGATACAACCTTCTAATTTGCCTTCTAAGTCCTCTCAAATGCTCTCTCTTAATATCTCAAGTATGCCGGAGATTCTCCAATGAAAATCTTCTAGGGGTCTGAGTGTTTCATTGAATTGGAATTGGAGTTGAGAATTATAATTCCATTTCCAATTCATTAGGAATTGAAATTATAAAGAATTGAGATTCTAGTGATTGGATAATAAGAAGAATTCAAATTTAGAATTAGAATTCTCTAAGAACTAGATTCACCTAATTTATTGCTGTTTCATATTACTAGAGTTTTGGAGGTGGAAATTGATGTTTGTTTTCCGATCAAGTATGGGATAAATAATGTAATTAATTTTTAAAATTCTCTTAGGTGCTCTAAGAACACATTTTGGATTACTTTCCTTGTACTTCTTTTTCCCCTAATAAAATGATCACTTTTACCCCAAAAAAAAAAGAATTATAAACAATACCATTCAATTGGTTCCCATGCTTCTATAAAAAAAATTCTGAAAAATAAATAAATAAATAGGTAAAAAATTAAACAAAATAGCACTCATCGAATGCGTTGAAGAAAACCGGAAGAGAAAGAGAAAGAGATTGAAGGATATGAAGAAGAAACAAAGATAGATAGAGAGATATGGATTAAAATAAAAGGTGGAATTCGATATCAAAAGAAAAAGGAACCTATTTTCAAACTTATTGACAAAAAAATGAATCCAAGCATCAAACATTGACAAAGATGTGAAAGTCCAGTTTATCTCTATCTGCAGAAGACTCATTGGTGAGCGTCCAAAAAACCTTTTAAATTAAAAAACCAGACAACCCATATGATCCGTTGCGTGCCTCAGCATTCACGCGAGTTCAGTCAAGAGCGCACGAGCTCGCAAGCTCACTCAAGAGCGTACGGGCTTGCTCGCTCGCTTGCGTTCTTCTTGTGTCCCCTTTTATCTCTGAATCCGACTCCGATCGACCATATATTTTCTATTCTGTTGCGTCCATGGCTTCTTAATCTCTTCTATGAGCAGCAAAACAGATAGCAATGAATCCTAATCTCTTCCATGGCTTCTTAATCTCTTCTATGTCGAAGAAAATTTTGCCTTCTTAATCTCTTCTATGTCGAAGAAAATTTTGCCTTGATGAAAGATGTTGATTACGATAAAGCCAAGTTCCGCCATCGATCTTTTTTCAAGGTCTGCTTTTTGTTTTTTTTTTTTTTTTTTTCATATAATTAAATTTTCGTTCAGTTGTGTACTGAGTTGTCACATCCGAAGTTTAAGGAATTCTCGTTAAAACCCTTAAGTTTAAGATATGATTCTCACCCCAAATTAACTTCGGGAGTGAAAATCAATATAGAACTAAATTACATAAATTTGATAGATTTTAAAAGAAACTACTTTATTGAAAAATAATTGAAAAATAACCTATCTATTACATCCAAAACACTAACGAAAAATCACAAAAGAAAATAATTACATCATATTCTCAAGTTTAAATTAAATCTCTAACCTTATACATTATATCTAACTAAGAAAGAAAAAGATAAATCTGATTGCAAAACTCTAACTATAAATTACTCCATGCTTTCATTAAATCCTGCAAGTTCATTATAAGTATATTGTTCATCTGGTTCTCCGTTATCATTAATTTCTCCATCTAAATCACCTGAAATTGTTGTCATAAGACGTCAGGAGCACTTAGCCGAGTAAGTTAAACAATTAGACTATATTTTTAATTGGAATAGGGTCAAGGCCACTATCCAATGATACAACATATACAAAACAGTAAATAAATATACTAATCATGTCAAATATGCAAGTATATGAGATACATGTTCAGATTATTAATGAATGTATGCGTGCTCATGCAATAAGATAGATTAATCACCAAGTGTGATCCATGCAAATAAAGATACTGTGCAATCATGCATGCTGTTCAGAATTCGAATCATGTAAGCCCCGCACTAGAGTAATCAATTACTGAGCAAGACATCTTAGCGAACCATCCCCTCCATACACGGCCACTCTTTTTAAGATATTCCATGTGTCCATCATTGTTTTATGAGGCTTTGACCAAGAGGGCACAATTCACCCACTTATTTTCGGTAATGGGTAATAATTAAGGCATTCAAAATAGGATCACACCTCAGTGAGTCTTACACAAACCGAATGCCAACAGAATTCCACTCAACATCCATTACATATAATAATATGCTATCAAGATGAATATAATGAGGTATATTAGGGTAGCAAGTCCCTCAACCAATAAAAATTGTTCATCCGGGACTTCCTCACCAAATCATGATGTCCAAATCATGAAAACATTCAAATTAAATCAGAAACTTCAATATAAGTAAAGTTCTGATGGTAAAGTCTAGCCTATGACCAGAATATGGTCAATAAGGCAAACTGGTTATGTTGTGCACGTGTGGTGATAGTGCACACTAACTAGGCATACAATTTAGTGTACAATTGTGATATAATCCTCAGAATTTAATATAAGTGTCTAAACATGTTATATATCATTATGGCATTTAATTAAGTTAAATTCACGTACATTTCATGATCAAACATATAAATTCATCAATTCATGTTACCGAAAAGTGATAACCAATATATAATTAATAACAATTAATTAGGAATCCAACACATTGCATGAAACACTTAAAATCAACACACAGGGCTAGCCGGCAGGCTAACCGGCACATCGGTTGGCCACCGGCAGCCTAAGCAAAGGCTGAAAATCACAAAAACACAGACAATAGTCCTACCGGCAGGCTAATCAGCACACCGGTTGGCCACTGGCAGGCCAGACAGAGACCAAAATCAAAACCCACAAGGTCTTGGACTGACCGGTAAGCTAACCGGCACACCAGTAGCCAACCGACAGTCTAAATAGTAACAAGTATTTCAAGTTTCAGGCTATTAAATCCCACCGGTGGGCTAACCGGTACACTGGCAAGCTACTGGTGGGTTACACAAACAGTCAAACAACATGTGGGGGATTCTGGTAGCCTAACCGGTACACCAGTAGGCTGCCAGATGCCCATCTGGGTAAACCGGTGGCCCAACCTTATTCGCCCAGAGAACACCAAATAGCACGATTCTTCCAATTTAAGTTAGTTTTAGTAAAAATATCCTTCTAATAGATACATTAAAATCCAAATCCGAATCCAACCCAATGAAAATATTAATCCAAACTACATCTTACCTTAGGAATGATGATCATGCATTAAAAAGCTTAAGGTTTATGAAAACAATTTGTTCTTAATGTTTGAATTCAATGTGCTATGCCATATTCAATGAATACGGCATATCACCTAATCCAAATCAAAAATAAAACTAATTGAGTTACTTACCTTGCTCCACTCGTTGGATCTTCTTCCTCCTCAGCTCAGTTCACGCTGTTCTTCTCAACCTTTAGCACCAGCAATTACTTAGAACTTTAGTTTAATGATTTGTTCGACCAAAGCTATGTTTATATAGTTTTTAATGTTGTCTCAATAATGATCTAGAGTTAAAATTAGTTTAGGATTATGTTTCTATTCCCAGCCCTTAGATTTTATTGAGTTAATCCTCACCAATGATTGGGAATTACGAATTCTAGTAAAACTCAACAATTAGCTTACCTACTTTCCTATTTAGACTAGGATCTTTTCTTTCTAATCCTAATTAGATTAAGTTCCTTGTCTTTTAATCCTAACCCTTTATTTAGTTTAATTATTCCTGCGAAATCTCAGCCATCGGTTTAACTTTGAGATTACGATTCTGTGTGATGCACTCTAGATGATCTATTGTGCACACACCAATCACAATTGGTCAAAGTCAACCAATTAACTAAAAATTTTAATTAGTTCCTATTTTCTAACTAACTGCACTTTAATCTTATAACTAATTACACTAAACTCCCCTAAACGAGTTGGGTTATTACACAATGTTTAGACCAGAACCAAACCGCCTAACAAAAACTGGACAGATTCTGCAAGTCGGTGAGGCCGCGCGAGCTGAACGGTGAAGGATGAATTGGGCATTGTCCCAATACGATGGCACAGCCCCAAAAAGGTAGCGCCGGCCCAGTAGGCTAGCGCGAGCCCAGTTTGTCACTAAGGCAAGACGTGTTATGAGCATGAAGCGATAGAGTGCGCCAGATGTCAACAAAGGAAGGAAGAAGACTTCCCATTATCAACGAACCGCAAAACGGTTATAGTGAAGGCTTATAAGATGAGAATTGGCCAAAACGAAAAGGTCAACACAGCATATCAACTCAACAGCTACACATTTGTCTAACCTCTGATCCCCAGTAATCACCAATTTACCCTTAGCTTCTACAACGATCATGCTGCACCTACTTCCTACTTCGACTAAGTGTCTCACAAAAGATCCCTCTAGTCGGTAACGAAGGATTCCCAGTTAGGTGATGTTCGGAAAACCTCTTGATAGCCCCTTGCATGCCGAACTGTGCACCCGTGAAGTAGGTTAATCATGTCCCACAATCGGAGCCCAAGGACCTGCCGGAGGTTTTGTATATTTTCTTTACTTCTTGTCTTTCAAAGTTAGAAGGTTTACCTTCTAAGTTGTATGTCAACTCTTTGTTCGAGTTTATTTTATATGAAAAGTGTCGTTGATGCATAAAATCAATTTCTCTGACTCGGCAATTGATCCTTCGAGATTGGAAGCCACATAATCGTCTGACTCACGATCGGTCATACGTCGACCGATTTACCTTAATAATCAACTTACGCAGTTTGACTCACACTACCTGTCTTTCAAGTGAACTTTAAAAACTTCTGGCATGCCCGCACCCTTCGGTCTTCCGACCGTGAGTGAAACATCATTCACGAACCGATCAGGAAGAGAGGAGGTCTTGGTTACTTTTGGAACCAACAACAATACAATCAAATTAAGTTTGGATTTCATTCATTCTTATTTAATTTATTTAATTAATCTAAAATTAATTATTATATTTATTTTCGGTTTACGATCACTACACATACCTTGACCAGTTTATAGTGGTTTCCTTGGACGATATTCTTATATACTTCAAGACCCAAGAAGAACATGAAGATCATATCATCTCCTCCTCACAGTTTGGAGGACCATTTTCATGCTGGTAACTGTATCTACTTTTCTCAAGGTTCAGCATTTTAATGAACCTTCGACCTTGAGAAAAGCAATTTAAAAAGGTTCGAAATGAAAAAGAAAATAGAAAGAAAAAAAAAAGTTCTTTTTTGAAAGAGTCATACATCTTCTTCATATTATCATAATCATAGTAGCCGGAAGAAATTTTTGAAAATGGAGAAAATGGTGTGTAGCCCAACATTGAAGAAACTATGGCTATAAATTTGAGGATGGAGAAGGACCCAAAATAGGTGAAAATTGGAGTTTTGTTATTCTTTAAACAAAAGAGTGAATGATTGTATAAATGTTTTTGTTCGGTCGTGTCAAGACTTGCCAAGTGTTAGCTACGGACCTCGTTTTTCACAGATCGTCAATTTTGCCTAAAAGTGAAGTCAGTTGAGAATGAAAGATTGTTGAGAATCTGAATGGAAAAAGATCAAGCATGTGAGTCAAGTTCATAAGATCAAGAGATTCAATTTGAAGAAAATTCAACTCTAAATTATTCTTAATCTGATTAACATCATTTGAGTTTTAGGAGATAAAAGAGTTCGTGACGGATTAGATTTGATGTAATCAAAGAATAATACTGGATTTTCATTTTTCATGAAAAATCCCTTATGGTGTATGGTCAGAGCATATGACAAAAAAGAAAGGCGTTGGAACTTTTCTAAAGGGAGATTCAAGACTGAAGAAGATATTGTTACATCGAGTAGATTTTTGCAGAAAATTCAAGCTAATCATAGAAGATCATATACTGTGAAGAAGGTTCTTTTCAGCACAGGTGCATCGAGAGGATTTTTCTTGAATCGATCAATTTAGAATAAAAAAATATTTTGCCTGAAATTAAATTTTATCTTGAAATGATCACAGGCCAATTTTCACTTGAATCCCCATTTCATAAAATCCCTAGTTAACCCTTTTGAGCTTTATATTTTCTTTTCTATGACCTAAACTGTGATTGATCACTCCACACTAGGACAAAGAAATAGAATCAAGAGATACCCCACACTGCGGCAAAGAGGTAGAATCAAGGCATACCCCACACTAAGGCAAAAAAAAAAAGTAAAATCAATGAGAATTTTGGGAAACAATTTTGAAGATTCATAAATTGGGGCAACACATGTTGGGTTTCAACAAAAAAAAAAACAGAAAAAAAAGGTGAAAATTGAAAAAAAAAAAAAAATAAAATAGTCCAAAAACATTTTGGAAGGGAAATTGGGAAACACTCAAAACTGGGGCAAAAGTTCCACATTTGAAAAAGAAATATACTTGGGGCAGCAAGTTTAATATTTGAGGAAATTCAAGGAAAAAAGAAGAGAAATGTACTAGAGTTTGGCAATCCCAGTTCACCCATTCCATAAAAAATATTGTCTTGAGCCTTTTTATCTTTCTTTCATCAACCTAACCCAGCCTTCGTTTTGTCCTATGTTATATGTCCTCTTTTGATCAAGATAACCTTTTAATCGTAAGGAAATTTAACTCTATTTTGATTGGTGATGACGGAAGAAAATGCTTGAAAAAAAAAACCCACATGCACAGTGAAGACTTGTAAAGGCGTTGTTGCGAAAAAATAATGTGGAAGCCGGCTTTGGTGAAAACCGTAACAGACACTAGAAGCAAAAATGGCAACAAAAAAAAAACAATTGAAGTCAATTGAAGAAAATAATCTCTAGCATTAGTTTGGAATCATCTCGTTACTTTCAACAGAGCACAACGGTATCTACAGATCATCCAATGAAGTGAAATGATATATCTACACTGGGGCAATTGTTGCCATCTTGTCTGACATCTTTGCATAGCTTGGTCTGGTATCATTCTGGCAGTCTTGATCAGGTCGAACTGAACATCTCTTTCATTCTCTCAAGAGTCGAAAAGAAAACATCATCTCTAACAACCATCGGGGTTGAATTCAAACTCTTAAGAATTTGGTTACAACTCTCTAATGTTGTTCAATCACATCTTTGTTATTCACTTGAAGAGGTTTAATCTGCCTATTTTGATCAACTTAATATGGAGAAAATGTTGAAGCCAAGGATGATAAATCTAGGATTTTCAAAAGAAAAGAAAAAAAAATGTTCAATTTACAAATCTTCAGATTGTTTCAAGCCTTCAAAAAAAATAACAATTAAAAAGAAAAAGACAAAAAATCACAAAAACAAATCTGTATCTTTGCATTTGTATTTTGTTTTTCCTTTAAGCCTTAGATATCACAGGAAAATTGAAGAAAAATGGTGCAAGAAAAAGAGGTGGAGAAAAAGATAAATCATCTGAAGCAAATGGCTCGTGGGGAAGCAATGCCTAAATGAACAAGAGGGGAAGAGCGAAGCCAATCATCAAAAAAAATCCAAGGAAGAACCAGAATTCGTAAGAGGTAGATGCAAAAGAAAACAAGCCCAAATGCAACTCATGATGAAGCACAAAAAGAGCATATCACCTTTCCCATGGAGTGCACTTAAAAGAAGGCTTCGTGTTTGGCCCTAATGAAGTTCACTCAAAGACAACAAGAAAGTGGGACCTTCAAAGAAGAAAATAGAAACCGATCAAGCTAAAGAGATAATTGAAGAAAGAAGACAAGAAATTGTATTGTAATAGTTAGTCTAGTCAAAAGCAATTCTGTCTCTTTTGAATCTCGTCTTGCAAATGGACCAGATTCTAAACAGTTCTACTACACTAATCATTGAGGTTGGGAGGTTGGGACTTGTCCAACTCTTTGAAGCAGCTCAATGATGACTAGACTTAACTCTAATAAGTCACAGTCTTCAGTAATCTCCAAGTTCATGAATTAAACGATGCTTTTAGCCAAACATATTCTTCATAAATTGAAT
>JAUPMG010089664.1:0-12604 GCA_031762675.1 Pachysandra terminalis
GAGGTCAAACCTAATTATTTAAGTTAATTAGGTTTCTAATCTTAATTAGTCTAGGGTCTGAGATCGGGTCATTACATAAGTCTACCCAGCATAGTTGACATGTTAAAATCATATAAAATATCATGTTTAAACTAGCATGCAAATAGACCAAATAGGGTATAAGTAATTGAAATACGCAAAATCAGGCATAACTAACATCAAAATTGGTCTAATGCAATTAATATACACATGCTCACAAAAGTATCCTCACCTAGGGGTTGCCAGTGTTCCTTCGGCGGGTGCTCAGCGTGTTAGTCGGTGCGTCGAGTAGTTGCCGAGAGTTCTTCGTAATATTCTGGGTTTCAGGGTTTGGCTCGGCGCATACTCGGCTCATCAAGAATATGCTCGGCGCCAAAACAAGGGCCTAAAAATATGTTTATGAGGCTCGGCGCATTGGTCGGTGCATCGAGTTAGTCATCGGAGTGAAAACCATGGACTAAAAATATACAGAGGAGGCTCGAGGCGTACACGACTCATTGAGTACTCGTCGATTGCTCTTCTGGGCTGGTTCAGCGCATGCTCGATTCATCGAGTACTCGCCGAACAGCCAATTCTTTTTCCAGAATTTTGAACTGACCATACTTCTATTCGATTTTCTTCCTTAAGTATGTTCCCTTAATATAAAAATTTGAACAAAACCCAATTAATTACTTAAGAAAAAATAAGAAATCAAATAGTTGTTAAATTATTTTGAAAATCTTGGAAAATTGATAAGATTTTGAAAACTTACTTCATATAATTGAAAAACAAACTTTAAACTCTACTTAAATCATAAAACAAGTTTAATCCGAATACATATAGTGATGTTGCTGAGTTAGAGCAGATAATTCAACCCTGTTCTTCTCCTTTTAGCTCCAAGCATGTGTGATTTTTGAAAACTAAACCAGGGCTCTTATTTATATTAATTAGACAACTTCCTAGTCCAATCAGTATTAGTCTTTATATTTTAATCTTGTCCCTTCACTGGGATGTCTAACATTCTAAGCTATTTGATGAATTCCCAGCTCTTCTACTTGAGCTATGTTTCTATTATTTAAATCTTAAATCCTAACAAGTTTCTAACTCTTATGGAAGCTTCTATTAATGTTTTAAATCTTAACCATTGATTGAGATGTCTTATGTACAGCAAGATCTAAGCCATTCATTCTAACTTAAGAAGTTATGATTGTTTGTGTTGCACTTAGTTTCCTAATTTTACAACCCATCAATCACAATCAATCAAAAGTCAAATAAAAGGCTACTTACTAAAATTTCAAATTAACCCTTAATTCTATAGTAATTACACTTAAGTCCTAATTTGGTTTGAGTTATTACAGGTATTTAAAGGTATCGTTGATCCAATGGAAGCTTAGAATTGGTTGGACCATCTAGAACTCATTTTTGAGGCGATGATGTTTGAGGATGGAGAGAAGGTGTGGTTAGCCGTGTTTATGTTAGAAAGGGAAGCCATGAGATGGTGGAAGACAACATTTGAAGTTACAGAAGGAGAAGAAGTGAGTTGGAAGAGGTTCAAATACATTTTCTTGGAGACGAATTTCCCGAGAAGTTTAAGGAAGGATAAAGAGTTAGAATTTATGAAGTTTGAGCAAGGAAATCTATCTATAGCCGAGAATAAGGCTAAGTTTACTGAATTGTCTCAATTAGCACCTCACTGAAGAGAAGAAGTCATTCCTCTTTGAGAATGAACTTAGAGGAAACATTAAATCTAAGCTTTTGGCAAGAGAATTCACTAAGTATTATGATGTGGTGAATATTGCAAGGAAGGTAGAGAGAAGTAATTTGGAGTACATGAAAGTGCAAGACCAAAAGAAATTGTAGAGAAGTAAGGAAAAGGAGAAGGAGAAGCAATCGAAGAATAGATTCTAAGGAAACCAAGAGCACTACAAGAAACAAAGGGTGGAGAAGAGTAGAGTGCCAAAGGAACAATATCAGTACCAACAACCTCGATTCGATTAAGCTGACAACCGGAAGTGTCACAAGTGAGGAAAGGAGTGTCACTTCATAAGAGATTGCTATCTACCCGAACCATTCCAAGGGTTGATGTAGTGACCTGGATCCAGAAAATTAATAATAATAAATAATGTTTGATTATTTAATAGAGTAAAATAATGAAAATAAATAAAAAGTTGTTTAATAAGAATTATTTGGTAATTGTTTCTATAATTAATGGTGTTGAGTCATAAACTAATTAGAGCACTGGGTAAATTATTAATCAAATATATATATTGTGTTGGGGTTAAGGTGTAACAAGAATAAAATTTGAGGGAAGTATCTCTAATTATAAAACTAAATTCAAAATTAGAAATGTATGGTGTGTGTGGGTGTCGTGGGATTGGAATGGTGAGAGAAGGAAGGGAAGTTACCTATTTCCTCTCCCTCACCTTCCATCTCATTGGTTAACATATTAGGAGGGTTTCTTGTGGGTTGATAAGTGGAAGAGAAGGGTCAGAGCCTAACCCTATCCGTCAATTGCATTTGGAGAAAAATAAAAGGAAAAGAGGAAGAAGAGAAGAAAAAGGAGGAACTATGGAAATTGCATATTGGAACAACATTTGTAAGTTGCATTTTCTGTATGGTTCTTATCGAATCTTGTGTTCGATATTGGATTTGTCGTATGAATTTGTATCTGGAATGTCTTATGTATGGAAGCAAGACTTACTTGATTATATTCAATAATTGATGATATTGAGTTGTGTTCTATTTCGACTTTGATTTTAGCGGTATTTATTCACGATTTTATTTGATTTCAAATTGAGTGCGTGTAAGTCACATTTCTGTATGATCACCAAGAACTATCGTGTTATTTTCAGAGTCGTGGTTTGGATTTACATCTTGAGTATTTGATGATAAATGCATGATTTATTTTTTCTTATTCATGTTAATCGATGATCTAACGTGTTCCGAATGGTATAATGATGATTTAAAATGTTTATATTGATTTCTACATGGTTCCGGAACAAAGGTATCCAGGTTTTTGGGGCGAAGAATCTTGGATTCTGTACTGTGATCCGTCGGTAAGCACCGGTACACCGACCAGCCTGCTAACAAGGTCCAATTATGCAATGTAAGTGTCCGTCGATAGGCACCGGTGCACCGACCAGCCTGCCTACAGGGACCTATTCTGAGGGTGTTTAGCTGCTTAAATGGGGTGTACCCTACCTACCGTGATATCTATTGTAAGGACATAAATCCACTAAAACTTTGCCCGAACTTAATGATATAAGTTTATATGATTTAATGGTATTTTTCTTGATTATTTAGTATAAAAGTATGATTGATTTACATTATGAATTAATGTGTAATATAAAATTTATGTTTAGGGTTATAGAGATATTATGTAGACTTCGGGGAGCTGATTGAATTATAAAATTCAATCCAGCTTGTTGGCGCGCGATCAACATGCATGCTGATCGTGCGAGTGCACGATTATGGAAGTAATGATGGATATGGTAGGACTGAGGTTTAAAGGGGAGAAGGATTCCATTCTTCCCCTCATTCTTGTATGGAATTAAGATTTGAGATTAGAGGGAGATTCAGAAGGGAGAAGAGAAGAGAAGAAAGACTTAGATGAACGGCTGAAGTTGAGAGCATCCCCTTGCTGGCAGCCCACGGTTTGAAGAGAAAGATCATCAAAGAAAACTTTTCCCAACCTTAGAAGATTCACAGGTAAGTTGCCAAAACACGTATAGTGTTCTTATCGAGATCTGGATCTCAAGTTTTTCTGGTTTGTGTGTTGGTTGTGTTCATCAATGACATATGCTTCAATCCTCATAAAAATATGTTTGAATGATGTGTTTAATGTATATATATGACTTTGGTGTTGTGGATGTAATTTTATGTCATTTGGTCTTAATCCAGAACCCCGAAGTTTGGATTTCAAACCCAAAATAACCCAGATTATGCAGTTGTTCGGTAGAGTTGGTCCACCGACTACTCCACCAACAGAGACCCAAATATAGTGTATTTTGGGTGTTTGGTGGGCTTCGGTACACCAACAACTCCACCGACCACTCAACGAACACCTGAGACTTCATAGGGGCACCTCAGTACACCGATCACTCCACCGACGGAGATTGATATTTAGTTCATTTTGGATATTCGGTAGGGTAGCTCCACCGACCACTCCACCAAGATCCTGTGAGTTGCACAGTGAGGTGAGATTTTGTGGATGACCTAGGTGGATGATGTGGTGCTTAGGCCATTGATTGTTGTTGGATTCCGGAAAAAAGATTTGACATGAAAGCATCTAGCCTACCTGCGGGGAGTCAATCTTGGTGTTCCTAGGATATTGTGACCATCATCCCACCTTAGGTTTGATTCGGATTGACTCTGGAAGGGATTAAATAGTACATTTTTTTGCTCTTGTTGTGATAATTGATAGGAAGCTTATGATGGCTTACAATTAGATTATCCGCGCGTGTATGGGCGCGTGGATAGTTTCTGTTGTCGGTCTTCATTTGGTGTCCTAGTTAATGCATTACATACTAGGTTGATATCAAATGATAAGTGATCCGGAAGTGGAAATGTAAGAAGAAACTACTACGAAGCCTCCGGTTGGGTTGACTATTTACCCGTGGGGTGAAAGGGCCACTTAAACTAGGGTAGGATGCCAGAGACCATCCTATAGAGGTTCGCTAGTCCTCGAGTATGGTACACTTGCAAATTAGCCATATGGTAGCCTTCATGCCATGGGTTAGCTCCCAGAACGAAGAGGAGACTTCTGGCAGTTCCTTGGACCATGTCCTAAATCGGCTATTGTTGTGGTTAAGAAGCTTCATGTGAGGTCCACTTATCAAGAAGTGTTAGTCTTAGTACATTCACTATGCACTCATTTCATTATTTGTGTGTTCCCTCTCATTGCATTCATTATAGGACATGTGATTGAATCATCCATAACATCTCATAACATGTTAAAAGACTCATTGCTATTATATTGTTACAGATGTACTAACCTTGTGATTTGATCTCCATAATAGGACGGGTGTAATGATCTGAAACCTTAACCTCAACTAATCAAGATTAGTGATGGAGATAATTTCAAAATAATTAAACTAGGTCCACTAATAGCCTAGGTTTATGTCTCTGATCTCAGAAAGTAAGGACAATTGGGAAATTAAATTAATTAGGTAGCCAATCTGGGAGACAACTGAAAAATTTAGGATTAGTTAAGAAATTATTTAATTTAATAAATTAATTAATGGAACTCGTAGACTTACGAGATTCAACACAGCCTCAATAACAAAAGTCCTTTATTAGAACCCGCAAATACGACCAGTCGAGAAATATAGAGCCAAAAACCCTGTTTTGCCCTTAAGTATTGGCACTATTCACAGGTTGCCTATAAATAGAGCTCTAAGCTCATAAAACACAAATTTTGTTTTTTCTATTCTCTCTTTTGTGATTTTGGAACCTTGAAGGGGATTTGGAGCTCAATGGTGATCCTCCAAGTTCTGGAATGCGTTGCAACTCAATCCCGACTCACGCGACTTCACCCCGAGTTGAGTAACCTCCTTTGACGTTGTATTTCAGTTGTGTTTTGGTATTTCTACCTAGGATAAGGGTTGTTTGCCTCATACCCTCTTTCTCCTAGAGATTTAGACATTTTTATTTGTTGTATGTGGATCCCTAAACACCAGGCCATTAGATTTGACATGCATGAGGTAAAACTGAACCCTAGGTGAAGGGAAAATGGGGAAAAACCCTAAATCTTTACCTAATACCAAATGAATATGTTATTGAATCATAATCGGACCATCCTAGGGTAAATACCTAACTCCCAGTGAAATTTCAGCCTCAAAAGACTTTTTGCCAGCTTCGGCGCAATCGTCGGCGCACCGACGAGGTCGCTGAATCTCAAAGGCCAAATAAGGCTCTCGAGAATTGTCACCGAAGAAACTTAGGAGCACCGAACGGATCACCGAAGCCTCCCTTAGGTGAGCCAATGAGGTCACTGAAATATAAAGTGACCAAACCAACTTGACTTCTCGTCTGTCGAGACCCATTTCGACTATACCCCGAGGTGTCAACGCATTTGGCACATTTTACCACATTTAGGAGCGCCGAGAGGTCACCAACGACCCCGCCGAGCCACTCCACAGGTCCGATTGGAGTGATTCCAACGGGAGCACATGTATCTTTTCTAGCCTATACCCTGGTCAGTTAGATCTCGGGTGTAAAATCCAACCCCTCAACTCGGAAATCTAGTTAGACTAGTTAGGCCAAGCGATAGGAGTTTTTGGGAAAATGGGTAAGCATGACCCCCGAACCTTCCTATTAGCTTAGCACCATTATAATACACATGTTGAGATGAGTTTGAATAATGAAATATTTCATTTACTTGTTAAATGGTGAATTTAGGCAAATTGAGATGCCCTTGATAGCTACATTATGGAAATAAGATTGGTTGAGGCACTTGATTGCCTCTCATATATATATGACAAATGGATCACGTGGATGAATCCAAATGTATAGTGTGGATGAGTAATTGGTGCCAGTGTGCCCAACTTACCTCAAATGTTAACAGTAGAATTATATTGCATTTAGTTCCTGTCATTAGTATTTAGAATGGTTTGTAGTTAGAATTTCATTTGTTATATTTCTTGGATACTCTTAGTAAATTAGGTTATATAATTCATATCAGGTAGTAAGTAGATATATGCTCTATAGTACTTAGTAAGATTACACACTTTATTGTTCTTAGTAAGTTAATTATGGGACTGTGCCCATTTAATTGATTGCGTGAATATATGCCTATGAATTAATGAATGTTACATTAATAAAGGATGTGAATTGAATGTTGCGTATGGACTTTCCGGTTGCGATAGCCTGGTCTTATACCCCTCATGACACAAAGGGTTTAGATTGACATATGGGATATTGACTTGATAACTATTTAGTCCTCCGAGAGGACACTATGTACTGAACAAGCTGAGAGTGAACCCACATAGGGAACATCATCAGTCTTGAGGAGAGACAATGCCCAAGGATCCGGACGTTGGTGTAAGCTTGGGAGACAGCTAGGCCATATATATTTACCCTGTGTTAGGTTTTGAAGATGTATGAATTCCTGAGGAATACCGCAGGTGGCTGCAAGTCTTGGCTGAATGCCCTGTGATCAAAAATAAGTGGAGGAATTGTGCCTCCTAGGTTGAAAACCCTTAAAACTATGAGATGCCCATAGAATGGTCCTATTCCTTAGTCCGTTTATTCAGGGGGTGCATTCAGGTTGCTGGGACACCCTAGGGTGCATTCAGGTTGCTGGGATACCCCGGATTGAGATCGAGATCTCGTGGGATCATACGATATTTCACAACTTAGACAGCTTAACATTTCCTTTGCATTGCGTGTCTATGTTGATATTATTGCGAGTGCCACTTGTATGGAGCACTTGTCCTAATTCTCATTCTTTAAAATCAATCCATGTAGTGTAGGATCACAGACCACAGAGTAATACTCTATGAGGATGGGAGAGAATTATTATTGTGTGACAAAACTGTACACTTCACACACATATTATGATTATTACACAATTGTACACGTTTGCACTTTTTTCAAATACTAGAACATGAGTGAATGCCCTTAATATAAGGTTTACTCATCCAGGCTTCCAGCTTATGGATGTTGTTTAATATTCAGGTTCAGGAAATAACTGCGGCACGAGAAGAGTCGGTTTGGGTAGCATACTCTAGTAGTATACTTGGTGTAGTTAGAAGTAGATTTTACTTCATTTGAATTTTCCAGTTTAGCATATCTTTAGTAGTTACTTATATCTTACTAGAACTATAAAATCTTCCGCTTATGTTTGTTGTTCCACCTCCATAGAGATATGGGGTGAAGGTTGCAACTTAATCCAAAAATTCTGAATTTTGGGTTGGTTCGTGACAAAATGGTATCAAAGCATAAGTTCTTCTAAGACTTAAGTAACCAATTAGGACTTCAAATAGGAATAAGGACAGAACCCTTATAGGTTAACCGTTTGATTGGTTAAGTGGGGTTAAGGGAAATAAGTATTGTAGGATGTGAGTTGTGAGGAACGAATGTTTGTTGACTGTGCACCTTAGCAAGTACTTCAGATGAATGATCAGGGATAACTAGCCTACTATTCCTGAGGTTTCTGAATTAGCGGCTACTAAGGTGAAGTCTATGCTAAGTGTTAGATCGTCGCGTTCACTAGGATGTGATGATCTAAGACTTATGATTGTTGTGTGAATTAATTTAAAAGTTACTTAGAATGCCAATGCTGATGGATTTTCAAAATTTCAATGCCAATGTAGTTTCAAATGCATTAGGCTGAGGAATTTGATGATTTACAGAAATTGGAATTTTATATTTAAATGTGAAGATTCATAATTATAAATTATTTACATTTCACCAAATACCGTTATATTATTCTTATTTCTGGTAAATAATTAGTTATTGGGTCTAAGTCTAGTGAGGTACTATTCATATCTAAACCGAACCAGGAACCACACCCAATTTAATTTTCGCTAATATTTTCATGATTGGAGTGAATTGATGTGATAAAATAACTTCCAAAATTATTAGAAAAATGTGTGTTTTGAAAAATTTCAATTTGGATCACTAATTATCTTCGGCGCACTGTTCGGCGTACCTTAGGTGCGCCGAATGTCGGGCCAAAGCTCTAGCCGAGAATTATATAAAGTCTTTTTGACCCTGTTTCTTCATTTTTTCTTCTTGAATCTTCCTAACTTCTTCCTCCAAGTCATTTTCAATCCATTCCAACACAAATCAAAGATTCCAAGAGCTAAATCCAACCAAGGTAAATCCATCCATTCTCCTTCCTTTTCCTTGTCTGGTAAAAATCTCAAATCCTAGACTCTCATTTTCACTAAATCTTGAAACTAAGATGACTAGAGCTCAAACCAAGGGTAAGAAAGTTTCCCAAAAGTCCAAATCTTCTAGGGGATCTACTTCTAGGAGAGAACCATCACCAGACCCATATGAGGTGGAAGAGTTTGAGTCTCCCTCTGAATCTGAGCCAGAACCCGAACTTAGGGCACCCGTCTCTGAGTTTTCTTACTTGAAATTACTCATTGAGAGATTCACCACAGCCCTACACGTGGAGTCATATGGTGTTCCAGCCATTCTATGAGCCATAGGATGGGAGCCTATCCTGAACTGGGGTGGTCAGGCACATGAGACCCTAGCCAGAGATATGTATGGGTATATTATTGTGCCAGATCTGGAGACTCTCTCCATTACTTTCTCTATACCCAGAGGAATATGAGTCCTCAATGTTCTGTTAGTTTCTTCCTTCATGCACGTGCCCATGAACAACATGCTAAATACTGTTCCTGACCTTCATTTTGTTTAGCGTGACGATGTTACTACTACTTTGTGTGGCTACAATGCTGCATGGAAGGATGGTAATGCTCTATCTGCCACCAAGCTTCGTGCACATTATCGTACACTGCATGCGATTATCCTCCGCTGTGTTTACCCTCGCACCGGTACCACTAGCGAGCTTACTCCATTCATGGTGCAAGTATTGTACATGGTAGTGGCGGGCCATCGTCTTTGCCTTCTTTCCTTGGTGATTACCCACATCATCATATACTTCAGGTTCACCCAGAAGGGTGACTTACCTTTTCCTTTCTTGATGTGTGCTGCAGCCAGAGAGTGGGGCATCTAGCCTAGCCAGCCTGACAAGGTATTGCTTGAGAGGTCCTTCACATTCATCAACCTCACACTAATGAAGCTTCCCCGGTATGCACATGAGCTTGAGCAGCAGGAGCAGCCACAGGACCTGCCTCAGCCACGGGAGCAATAGCGTCACGAGGCCGAGCATGAGCCACGACAGGAGCCTGCTGATTAGCAGCACCGAGCATCCACATCCGCCGCAGCAGGACCCGACTACGTTCCACGACGAGGACAGTTGATTGAGGCGAGGCTTGCAGCCATGGAGAGGGCTAGCTATCAAGCACATTTGAGGACTAGAGCTACAGTTACAGAGGAGCACCGACGGACACAGAGACAGATGTCCAGGTTGCAGAGGTCGGTTGATGCCACACTCCGATTCCTACGAGAGACCTTCAGCTATGGTCGAGTTGCCGAAGCCGCACCTCTCGCTAGCAAGCCTCCCTCACCACCTCCAACGGACCGGCGATAGTTGAGCCCCTGTTCTGCTCATTTCTTTGTAGCATCACCACCTCTTGTTGTTTATGCTTCTTTGATGTATTAGACTTTACTTCCTTTTGGTACTGAACATTTAGTTTGGCAGTTTGGCCCTCATTTTGTAAGAACTGATAGTCTCTTCGGTGAATTACTTTGAGTTCATGTTAGTGTTCCGTAGTACACTTTTCTTTCCTGTCATTTACCTCTACGAAGATCCTCTCTTTAACCATTGAACTCCTAAGAGAAATTTCGAGGATGGAATTCTTTTAAGGGGTTAGACTATAATGATCTGAAAACTTAACCTTGACTAATCAAGATTAGTGATGGAGATAATTTCAAAATAATTAAACTAGGTCCACTAATATCCAAGGTTTATGTCCATTAAACCCCTGATCTTAGAAAGTAAGGATAATTAGGAAATTAAATTAGTTAGGTAGCCAATCTGAGAGAACAACTGAAAAATTAAGGATTAATTAAGAAATGTTTTAATTTAATAAATTAATTAATGACACTCGTAGACTTCCGAGATCCAATGCAGCCTCAATAATGAAAGCCCTCAATCAAAACCCGCAAATATGACCAGTCAAGGAATATAGAGCCAAAAACCCTGTTTTGCCCTTAAGTATTGGCACTATTCCCAGGTTGCCTATAAATAGAGCCCTAAGCTCATAAAACAAAAATTTTCCTTTCTCTCTTCTCTCTCTTGGGATTTTGGAACCATGAAGGGGATTTGGAGGTCAAGGGTGATCTTCCAAGTTCCGAAATGCGCTGCAACTCAATCCTGACTCACGCGACTTCACCCCGAGTTCAGTAATCTCCTTTGACCGTGTATTTTCAGTTGTGTTTTGGTATTTTGACCTAGGAGAAGTTTTCCTCATACCCTCCTTCTCCTAGGGATTTAGACACTTTTATTTGTTGTATGTGGATCCTTAAACACCAGACCATTAAATTTGACATGCATGAGGTAAAACCAAACCCTAGGTGAAAGGAAAAGGGGAAAAAATCCTAAATCTCTACCAAAGACCAAATGATAATGTTATTGAATCATAATCGGACCTTCCTGGGGACAAAACCTAACTCCAAGTGAAATTTCAGCCTCAGCAAACTTTTCCCTAGCTTCGGCACACTCGTCGGCGCACCGACGAGGTCGCCGACTCTCAGAGGCCATATAAGGCTCTCGGGAATTGTCGTCAAAGAAACTTAGGTGCATCGAATAGGTTGCCAAAGCCTCCCATAGGTGAGCCGACGTGGTCACTGAAATATAAAGTGACCAAACCAACTTGTCTTCTCATCCATCGAGACCCATTTGGACCAAAAGCTGAGGTGTCAACTCATTTGGCACATTTTACCACATTTAGGCGCGCCGAGAGGTCGCCGACGACCCCACTGAGCCACTCCACAAATCCAATTGGAGTAATTCCAACGGGAGCGTGTGTATCTTGAATAGTTGCACGTGTCTAGCCTATTCCGGGGTCTGTTAGACCTGTGGTGTAAAATCCGACCCCTCAACCCAGAAATCTAGTCCGACTAGTTGGGCCAAGCGATAGGAGTTTTCGGGAAAATGGGTAAGCATGACCCCTGAATATTCCTATTAACTTAGCAACATCGTAATACACATGTTGAGATGAATTTGAATAATGAAATACTTCATTTAGTAGTTAAATGGTGAATTTAGGCATATTGAGATGCCCTTGATAGCTATATTATGGAAATGAGATTGGTTTAGGCACTTGATTGCCTCTCATGTAAATATATGACAAATGGATCACGTGAATGAATCCAAATGAATAGTGTGGATCAGTAATTGGTGCCAGTGTGCCCAACTTACCTCGAATGTTAACAGTAGAATTATATTGCATTTAGTTCCTGCTATTAGTATTTAGAATGATTAGTAGTTAGAATTTGATTTGTTATATTTCATGGATACTCTTAGTAAATTAGGTTATATAATTCATATTAGGTAGTAAGTAGATATATGCTCTATAGTAATTAGTAAATTAAATTACACACTTTATTGTTCTTAGTAAGTTAGTTATGGGACTGTGCCCATTTGATTGATTGCATGAATATATGCCTATGAATTATTGAATGTTACATTAATAAAGGATGTGAATTGAATGTTGCATATGGACTCTCCGGCTGGGATAGCCTGGTCTTATACCCCTCATGACACAAAGGGTTTAGACTGACACCTAGGATATTGACTTGATAACTATTTAGTCTTACGAGAGGACACTATGGTCAGACCAAGTTGAGAGTGAACCCATGTAGGGAACCTAGTCAATCTTAAGGACACACAATGCCCAATGATCCGTATGTTGGTGTAAGTGTAACGATCCGAATTAAACATAAAGTATCAATTGGAAAACTTAAGGGCAAATTAGTAATTTGGGAAACTTTAGCTTAATTTCACCAATTAATTAGGATTAGG
>JAUPMG010089674.1:0-12604 GCA_031762675.1 Pachysandra terminalis
TTTGGTCTTAACCACGTGGTGTCCCCACATCAACATAGGTGTGGGACTAATCCACGTTCTGGGCGGGAGCATTAAAGGTAAACCCTTGGCCACGAATGTTTATAGTGGGGTTCGAACTCCAGACTTACTTTCGGAGACGCCCACTAGAGCCCAGCTTGCTACCAACTGAGTCACACATCGATGGTTGGGATCCCCAAATTCTAAGAGACATCTAATCCATCCTAAATTAGGGCGAGTTCAACAATAATGATTTGAGCATGCCCCATTGAAGCAGTCGATTTTCCGCTTATTCAAATTATTTTTTTGATACTAGGTTTTATCATTTAATTGACAATTTTTTTTATACTTTTTATCCTCATAATATTTTATAATATCAATTTTGCTTTTTTTTTTTTTTTTTTTTATCTTTTAGACCTAATACCAATTTTTAAATTGGCATTTACCAAACACTATTTTTTTCATCTAACTTAGAATCAATTCTGAATCTCCTTTAAGAAGTATTACCAAACATGGCCTTAGACCTGACCCGATTAGACTCGGAACAATGTTTTAAATAGAGGGAAATTTAAGGTTTAGTGGCTCAAAATATCATTTTTTAATTAGAGACTTTATTTGTAAAATTTAAAACAGTGTTCATTTTGCAAGATATTAAATTTTGAGTGATATTTCAAGTGATTGAACTAAATGCCTCTTCGAGTTCGTTTGGATCGCAAGAATTTAGGGGCAGGAATTAGAATTGGCAGGTGTGAATTTCAATTATTGTGTTTGGATGATGAATTCTCACGAGAATTAAAATTCATATGGAAAAAAAAAAGGCACCTAATTCCCACGATTCATAAAAATTATAATTCACTCACGTAAACTAAATATTTCATTGGGAGTGGTTTAAAAGGGTAACCCATCCCACTCCACTCAACCCTCAATGATTTTAGTTGGACAAACCATAAATCAGGTTAAAGTCGGCCTCGTGGCGGATCCTATTTTTTTGGTACCAGATGTAAGCCGATCTTGGTACATTAAACCTTGTTGCCATCTCTATTGGTAAGAGAATCCATCACTTGAGTTGAGAATCCATCACTTTAGTTAAATAAAAAGTAGTGAAGAAAAAAAATATATATATACAATAGTTCTACAAATTAAATTAACGTGTCAACAAACTACAAAATTTCAATACATATGAATATGAAATTATAAGATTTACAATTCATATGCATTCCAATTCTCATGTATTTTTAAATTCTTGCAAACCAAATGGACCGTTAAAATGATTATTTTATTTCGAGCCACTAAACGATGAAATCAAAATTTTAAGGAAATTTGGGTCCAGTCAATTGAAAGATCACTCAAAATTAAATCTTTGCAAAACGAAAACTATATTATAAATTTTATAAACAAGATCCTTGATTATTAAATAATTACATTTTGGGCAACCAAACCTTAAATCTCTCAGGTTAGGATTCTGAGAGCAGGTTAAACCGAACCGGAACTAACTCGTTTGCTTTACGTCTAATTTAAGGTTTAAAGGATTGGACTGATCTCGTTTGTACCAGTCGGTCCGTAGGGCTATAAACGAGCCAAGCTTCGTCCAGTTCAACTCAAGTTCGTAAATCTCTAGCAAAGCTTGGGCTCAACTCAGAATTGTTAAAAAATTTAAGGCTTCGAACTGAGCTTTGCCCAACTTGACTCTGGCTCGTAAAAGCTTGGCTCGCAAAAAATTCAACTTATTAAGAGCTCAACTTGTAAAAAAGCTTAGATTAGTACAAATGCATTAATATTATAGTTGATAATTATAGTTATATGTAATACATTATGTTAACACCCGTATTTAATATTAATACTTAATATAAGATATAAGAATATGAACGAATAATCTCATATACAAGCTGAGCCGAGCCTACTCATGCTCGGCTTAAGCTCATTAAGATAATGAGCTTTTTTTTCAAGCTTAGGCTCGGCTCACAATCCTAATTATAGAGCTCAAGCTCGGCTCACACGAACTGAGCCCGAGCCTAAGCCAAGCTAGCTAGCTTGACTCGTTGACAGTCCTATCGGTCCGTATCGGGATCAGACAGAACTAGTTCGGTCCCAAGCCACGATATAGCATATGCATCGTGGGGACTTGGATATGACGGGTACAGATCGAATGGTACAATTGGTCCAATCACTGGTATCGATCTGGCCCGGTCGTGATTGGTACCGTCAATCCGGCCGATCCAATTATTTATTTATTTATTTGTTTTAATTTAAGAGCGGTCCACTTGTTGTAACGGATCAGGATCGGCTGGTACCTCCAGTTAGAACCGGCCACCGGTCTCAAGACTTTAAACATTGGTCTAATTGGGTAATTTGGATTGGCTTGAAAGCATGGCCCTATGAGTCTATGACCCGTTTGCCTCTCAAACCGAATCAGTATCTTATACGCTTCCTCTCCAAACAATAGAGAGGCGCAATGGCCGACAAGGCGGCGGCCCTCGATCAACGGCGGCGCCGGCCTCTCCGGCCAGAAAGTGACCGTCGATGGCTTGGTGACGACCAACCGCCTTTTCTTAACTGGTACCTGCGTTTTCGTCGGAGGAAAGTTCAAGAAAACTCTTCTACGAATCACAGTATCGAGCTTATTGTTGATGTTCGTCCGATCGCTGCTAAATATCGAAGTGCAAAGATCTCTCCTTGGAATTCCTCAGAAATCATGTTTATCTTCGATCAAGGACCAATACGGTATTTAATCTATCTCTTCCTCAATACACTACATATATGCTTTCTTGATTTCATTCATTCTCTTAAAATTAAACGGATTAGAAGTCTTTTTTTTGAGTAATTTATAAAGAAATTGATGTGAGAATTGCGAATTTGGAAGTTTTAATTACTTGATCGAGAGTCCGAGGCTCAATTTTCCAGAATTGCGATTAGGTAGAGAAATGAATGGAGACTGATTCGCTGCTAAATATGAACATCTTAAGAAATTAGTTTGATAAGGTATTGTTTGGAGTTCATTTGAGGATTGTCGGGGAAATGAATTCTCGTGGATAGATGATCGTTTGGTTACAAAAAGGAGAATGAGTTATTTTGAAATGGGAATGAGAATCAAGGTTTAATGGCTTGGGACGGGACGGGACCGGACCGGTTGGTCCTGACCGGTATCGGTTTAGATTGGTGGAATCGTTCGGTCTAGATCCGGTACAAAAAAGATAGATCGACTATTAAAATTTTAAATGAAAAAAATTGGACTGGCCGCCGAACCGGCGGTAGCGGTCCAGTCCAGATCGCAACCGCTCTCAAACATCCAATAAACAAAAAAGAAATATATCGGACCGGTGGTTGTATCAGTCTGATCCGTAACTCCGCGATACTAATGTTTTTATATTGCGGTTAGGACTGGACTGTTAGAACCAGTTACGGTATGAACCGGGTGGTCCAGATCGAATCGATCATGTCCTTTAAACCTTAATGAGAATGAGAAAAAGAAAAGAAAATCGTGTAAGATATATTCGTTCAATGTTTCCGGCGGTACCAGAGGCTTGCCACGCAAACACTAATGAAACTTGTAACCTGTTATTCCGGTTAAGGTGGAAGCCAGGTTGATTTGTGACTTACGGTTTTAGAAATGTCAGTTTTGTCGAATGTCAGTTTTGTCGATGTTTTTCGGTATGATGCCATAAGTACCGTCGAAAAAATTATAGGAAAATATTACTGACGTTTTGTTTTCGAGAAAAAGTCTCTTTGTCACGAAAGAAAATAGTCTGCGATATTTCACTGTGATTTTGGGTGCGATGTTAGTCATGCGATACCACATGTTAAAGGCTGATAATGATAACCGATTATTCCGATTAAGGTGGAAGCAAATTTGTAAAAATCGATTTGAGGTTGATATGTCTCTTGGGTTGTGTTTGGAACTCTGGATTTCAGAAAAAAAGAAAATAAAAAAGAAAGACAAGAGAAAAGAATTGAAAGTACATTATTTTGAATTATTTGGTTAGATAGTGAAAATTTGAGAGAAAATGCTTTCTCTTGTTTGGTTGCGTAAAAAAAACCAAAATGAAAATTAGTCAGTTTTTTATGTTAGTCATATAAAGTAATTGCATAGATTATAACATGAAATACATGCATGTGGTGATGGTGATGGGTTCTGAGGGGAGTAGTGGTGGTGGTGGTGATAGTAGTGGTGGGGTGATAGGGGTGGGAGTGGGGGTGGTGGTGGTGATGTGGTCGTAGGGTGGTGGTGGTGATGTGGTTGTGGGGTGGTGGTAGTAGTGGTGGTGGTGGTGGTGGTGGTGTTGGTGGTGATGATGGTGGTGTAGTGGTAGTGGTAGTAGTGGTGGGGTGGTGGTGGTGGGGGTGGTGATGTGGTGGTGTGGTGGTGGTGATAATGGCGATGGGTGGTGGGTGGTGGGTGGTGGTAGTAATGGTAGTAGGGTGGTATATATTGATGGTAGAGAGGCTTTCTCTCTAATTTTTTTCATTTTCTTTTTTCTCAAAATCTTTACTTTTTAGAGAGAATTTTTAAGTTACAAAAGAAATTTTTTTTTTCAAATTTCTTTCTTTTCTTTAAAAAATGGTCAACTAAACAAAAAAAAGTACTTTCTGTATTTTTTTTTCTGAAATCCAGAGTTCCAAACAGCCTTAAGATTTTAGAAATAAAACACGTAATAAGACAAATAATATTTGTGATGGAAAACTTTTAAATATGTCAATTTCAATCAAACCTCATGATATTTACGTGTCAACCACACATTTGTTTGTTTTCATTTTAGGCTTGTTTGTCTACATGCTAATATAAAACGACAAGAAGAATTTCAAAAAAAAATTCTTTGAAGGAGTTTAAAGGAACGTTTCCTAGAATGAGTTTCTTTTTAGAATGAACAACAAACAAACCCTAAACTCTTAAAAAAAATGATGGTAACTTTAAACTCCAATTTTAAGCAACAAATCAGATTCCCAATTTACCCTTTTAAAATTAGTTTATTTTTTTTTTTGGTCTTAACTAGGGGTGTAACTCGGTTCGGTTTGGTCCGAATTGACTCAATCCAAGACCAAACTGAGGTATAATCACATCAACCCAAAATCGAACCGAACCGAATTAAAAACCAAATGTCTTAACCCATAAACCGAACCAAAAATATATAAGAAACCCTAAACCCAAACTGAACCAAAATAAATTTTTCAATTTGGTCTGATTTGGGTTCAATTTAACATAATATAATAATAAATTTTATTTTTAAACCGATTTGACCAATAATAGAACTGGTCTAATCTAATTTGAAAGAACAACCCAAAACACACTTTTATAGTGCATCGGTTGGAGGTTGAAATTATCTCCAACCGATGTGGGACCTTGGATACAAACAATGGACACGCACGACAGCCCCATGCCAAAGGGCGCGCGCGGCAGCCCCATGAGCAGGTGCCCTTCTCCTGTTTGTTAAAAGTTTCAAACGAAAAAAAATAAAAAATAAAAAAGATAAAACAAAACCCAATTAGGCTTCGGTTCGATTCGGTTCGGTTTAGTTTAGAATAATGTATATATATGTCGGTTTGGGTTCGATTCGGTTAAATCGTAATATAAATTTAAAACCGAACCGAATTGATTCGGTTTCGTATTTTCAGAACCAAAACCGAACTAAACATATATAAATCCAACTCAAACCGAACCGAAATCGATTTGGGTCAGTTCGATTTCGGTTTTAACCGACCCAACCCAAGTTGCACCCCTAGTCTTAATCACGTGGTGCCCCACACCCACTTAGGTGTGGGACTAATCCACTTTCGGAGTGGGAGCATTAAAGGTAAACCTCTAGCCACAAGTGCTTATCGTGGGATTCGAGCTCCAGACTTAACTTCGGAGATGCCCACTGTACAAGAAGTTTAAAGCTATTTTTTTTTATTTTTTATTTTTTGTAAGTAGAAGTTTCAATACCAATCAGAAAAACGGTCTTGGCTATATGGAAGTCAGATCATATTTATGATAAAAGAAGTCTATTCATCAGACGGTCAGAGTTTCTCCCAAGTTTGAGCACCCTCCATGTAATATATATAATATATCAATTTGCCACGTGTTAAAAAATCACATGTGCATGTCCTTTCTGATAAACCCCTAAACTCCTATTCAATGTCTATCTAAGCTTGATCAGAAGTCTTTATCAAGTGATGAAGCCAATCAGTGTATCACTGGTCCCCATTTATGACACGTGGTACAAAAAAATTCTTCGGAATCAATGATGATCAATGGAAAGTCTCCCTAAGCATCATATAATGAATCCCGCCAAATCGAAACAGCTCAAACGTTTGGACTCTTTCCCATTTACAGAATTAATCCCAATAATTTAGGAAATTCCCAAACTACCAGACTTTTATACCAACCGACCAAAAGAATCGCCACCCATTATTCCTAATTTGCTTAAAAAATATAGGCAAGATACGTGAAGGGTACAATTGGAAATCTATAAATGATAGTTATCCTGTATGGAAGTCAATATTTTTTTTTCTTTGTATGGCCCATCTCTCTCTCTCTCTCTCCATCGTATAAACAGTAAAGCTAATGCGAAGAATGCAACTCTTTTTGAGATTTTATAAAGAGAGGTCTCTTTGTCCTCTCTCTTATCATTGAGAGTAGAGGATTTTAAGAGAGAGGAGAGAACAAGATGAAGTCTTGTTTTGTTCTTTTTTTCTTTCTCTATCTCTTATGCGTTCTTGTTCAAATCCATGGAAAGCAAACAGATGCTCTTGATCGTCTTTACAAGGCCAAGAAGCAGGGAAAAGTTAGTACAGATGGGATCTTCAATGATGAGGAGATCAAAGCTATCTATGAAACCATAGTGGTTCCTCAAGAAAAGGGATTGAAGGAGAAAGATAGGATTGAAAGGTTGCCGGGACAGCCCCATGTGAAGTTCACTCAGTATAGTGGTTACATTACTATCGACGAATCGGCGGGCCGGGCCTTTTTTTATTATTTTGCTGAAGCTGAGCATTCCAAGCACTCCAAACCTCTCCTCCTTTGGCTTAATGGAGGTATTTTATTCTCAAACAATTGTAGTACTTCTTTCACCCAAAATGGAGGTATTTTGCACTCATGTTTATGTATGTAGTTGGGTTTTTAATATGCCTTTTGATTCTTTTCTGGAAAGAAAAAGAAAGAATTCCAATCCCAATCTCCACAATTTCAATACTATATGTATGTGTGTGTGTTCACACACACATATATACCTGTGTATATGGTTGTATATTATTATTGATTGTTACATGGTTGGTCTGTTATATATATATATATTTATGTGTGTGTATGCTTTATATTATTATTGGTTGTTACATTGGTTAGGCTGTTGTTATCTATTGTTTTTAGTAGTGTTGTAATTGATTGAGTGTTGGTGTTATCATGTTGTTTTATTAACAATAATTTTTTTTTGTATTATTGTTGATCTTTTTAGTCACAGTAGTTTGAATGTTGTTGTTGCTTGATCACAAATCCTAGGTCCTGGATGTTCTTCACTTGCATATGGTGCAATGCAGGAGCTGGGACCATTCAGAGTCCACAGTGATGGCAAAACACTTTATAAGAATCCCTATGCATGGAATAAAGGTGGGTATACTCCCTTTTCTTTCAAAGCTAATTAAAGAATCTTGATTTTAATTCCCTTTTCTTTTCTGTTTCTCTAGAGCACTTTCTTCTTTAAATTTCTGTTAATTTGGGTTTCTAGTTGCAAATGTCTTGTTAAAGGTGGATATACTTAATTTTCTTTCAAAGCTAATTAAAGAATCTTGATTTTTGTTTCCTTTTCTTTCAAAGCTAAAGAATCTTGATTTTAATTTCTAATTCTTTTTCTGATTCTCTATTGCAATTTCTCCTTTATATTTCTGTTAATCCATGTTTATGTGTACATATTTTGGGTTTTTAGTTGCTAACGTCTTGTTAAAGGTGGATATACTTCCTTTTCTTTCAAAACTAATTAAGGAATCTTGATTGTAATTTCCTTTTTCTTTCAAAGTTAAAGAATCTTGATTTAAATTTCCTTTTCTTTTCTGTTTCTCTAGAGTATTTCTTCTTTATATTTCTGTTAATCCATGTTTATGTGTTCATATTTGGGTTTTTAGTTGCAAATGTTTTGTTAGAGATGGATATACTTCCTTTTTCTTTCAAAGCTAATTAAAGAATCTTGATTTTAATTTCCTTTTCTTTTCTGTTTCTATAGAGCAACTTCTTCTTTATATTTCTGTTAATCCATGTCTATATGTTCAAATTTTGGGTTTTTAGTTGCAAATGCCTTGTTAAAGATTCAAAGCTAATTAAAGAATCTTGATTTTAGTTTCCTTTTCTTTCAAAGCTAAAGAATCTTGATTTTAATTTCCATTTCTTTTCTGTTTCTGTACAGCAATTTCCTCTTTATATTTTGTTAATCAATTGTGTTCATATTTTGGGTTTTTAGTTGCCAATGTCTTGTTCGTGGAGTCACCAGCCGGAGTAGGCTTTTCGTACTCGAACACGTCATCTGACTATGCAGGTGGAGATCAAAAAACAGCTATAGATAACCATTTGTTCTTGTTGAATTGGTTGGAGAGGTTTCCTGAATATAAGAACAGGCCTTTCTTTATCTCCGGTGAAAGCTACGCGGGGCATTACGTCCCTCAGCTTGCTCATACCATTCTCCAACATAACAAGATGGCAAAGAAAAACATTATCAATCTCAAAGGAATCATTGTATGTCTTTCCCTCTCCCTCTCTCTCTCTCTCTCTCTACATATATGCATATACTTACATACAACATACATACATATATATACATAAGAACATCAGGAAAGGTAATGGTGTGTTAGTTATATGTTCATTGAATTTTTGGCAGATTGGTAATGCTGTGATCAATGATGGAACCGACGACAAGGGCTTGTATGACTACTTATGGACCCATGCTCTTGTCTCCGACGAAACGAATTATCAAATTAACAAATACTGCGATTTCTCCCCAAATGCCACCACTCAGGCTAAGGAATGTGTACTGGCTTCTAAGGAAGTTGGTAAGAGTATCAACAAAATTAATATCTATAACATTTATGCCCCCTTGTGCAAATCTTCTAATCTTACAGACAAGCCAAAGAAGACTTCTGTGAGTTCTTTGAATGTTAAGTTATTGCTTTGTTGCTTTAGTTGTGTAATTATAGTGAGATTTGCAGTCATTGATATTGAATTTTTGATGTAGATTAAGAACATGGATCCGTGCAGCGATTATTATGTTCAGGCTTATCTGAATAGCCCAGATGTTCAAGAAGCCCTCCATGCCAATGTAACCAAGCTGAAGTATGATTGGGAACCCTGCAGGTAATAAAAAGAACTAAAAAAAAAAAAAAAAATCACATATCTGTTTGATATATAATTCAATCCCTCTGATGTTTTGATTTGAAAATGCAGTGATGTTATTACATCTTGGAATGATAGCGCAACGACGGTCCTTCCCCTCTTACAGAAATTCATGGAACACGATATTCGAGTATGGGTGTTTAGGTAGGCTTCTTATTTTTCATCTCTTTTTTTTTCCCTTCTTATTCATGAAAACATTATCTATACTGTCAAGGGTAATATGATCATTCAATATGCATATATTATCCATCTGCTCACAAGAATTTATAAGCCTTCATTTTACTTGCATTGGTGTGGGATTAATCAGAAATACTTGGTGCTTTCTGCAAATGGAAGGACTTCAATGTGAAGGACTCTGTTATAAAATGGCTTTGAATCAAAGCCATCGCTTAAAAATTATGTTTGGTGGGAAAATTATATTTAAGGATGTTCTGTAACATAATTTTAGACTCGATAGATATTTTTATTTTTTAAAGCCTGTTTAATAGAAATGAAAGGGTAATTTTGTCATTTTAAAAGTTTTACTTAAGTTTAGAACATAGTTAACGTCCTCCGGCAAATGCAGTTTTTAGAAGTAGTCCATACCTGCTTCACCAAAATGGACTTCTTGAAGAAACGCTTTCATCCAAAACAGCTTTCAAAAGTGTCACCAAACACCTAAACACCGGTAGGAAGCCCTTTTAAGTCTAGGAAGGGCTTCCTATCCTGTAGGAAGCTACGGTAAATGGGGCCTTAATCATTCCTTTAAAAAGTTTAAAACCATAAATGAATTATGTTCAAATTTTAATATTGGTATTGGAATGAATGCAGTGGTGATACAGATGGAAGGGTTCCAATTACTTCAACTAGATATTCTTTGAGTAAGCTCAACTTATCAGTGAAAACTAGTTGGCAGCCTTGGATCCTTGATAAAGAGGTAATTTCTCCTTGACCAATATTTCATTTTTTTTTTTCTTTTCTTTATTTACTTGTTCTATAAGATCAGGATGGAACCTGAGCTAGAGCTGTCAATGGGTCGGATCTATGCCCGAATACAACCCATATTCACTCCAAAAAAATCTTGAATATGTTTGGCTCTTAAAATCCGATGGGTCGAATATGGATCGGAATAATATATCTGACTAAAATCGAATTCGAATATGAATTTCATCATAACCGATTCGATATCCGATTAGATTTCATAGAACTTTAAAAAAATTAATCTTGATTTATTTATCCTTAAAAAATAGAGTACACATTTTGAATACTTAATAATCCATGATTAAGTATTTATTTATTTTATTTTTTTTCTTTGCCCCTTTTGATGATAGGTTGGTGGGTACAGTACAGTGTACAAGGGAGACCTAACACTGGCCACAGTGAGAGGAGCAGGTCATCAGGTTCCAAGCTATCAGCCTGCCAGAGCACTTACTCTTATCAAATACTTCCTTTATGGAAAGCCACTCCCTGTAGAATAAAGATCCATTCAACAAACAAGTTAAAATCAATCTTCTATGATTGTTTCCTCTTAGTGGTTGTTTATTGGATTATGATTTGATCTGGTTATTGTTTCAAGAATTTGATTAGGGTAGGCTGATAATTTCCCACTCCCACCATGATTTCATGTTTATGTAAATGTACTTTTAATGAACCTATTTTATCCTTTAACTTTCATAAGCACTTAAATAAATGTATTTATTAAATGTTATTTGCTTCAAACAAGCAGTTTATTTTATTGTTGCTGTGGATAGAAATAAGTGTTCCTATTGAGCAACTTATCCATAAGCACAAGCCGGGCCAAACTCAGCCCTAGCTCAAACCAAACCAAACTATATTATACTAAACCGAAAATCGAACCAAACCAAAATAGAAACCGATTTAGAAAACCGAAGCAATTGACACCCCTACCCCAATTAACCTTATTACCTTACTTGAATTACTAAAGAACCCCATAAATGGGTTACTTTGACTTTGACCCTTTTGATACTTCCCATCCAATCAAAGTACCACAAAGGAATGAAGTGCTAGACATGATTTAACCCCATACAGTAATCTGATTGGTGGAGAGTGTCTCATGTGTGGGCCAACCTCAGGACCCCACCTACAAAAAGTCATGGTCAACACAAGTGCTTTGAGCATTTTTCTTAAAGAAAAAGTAAAACCGATACAAAGGTGCTGACCATTGATAGGATATTAGGGTTTACCTTATAGCACCTGCAGCCACACAAAACATAACAGAAAAAATAACTACCAACTAAATTACCCGCCATATAACACACCACCAAAAATAACCAACTTTTCAATAGGATCCATTAGGCCCAAGTCTTTTTGAAACCTTGCATGCCTTTGTATACTCTCACATATTACTGATCAAAACAGAAAAACTTAGTATTCATTCATTAATCTTGATTGAGAAAGAAAGAGAAATGGAGAGTAACCTTCTTGTTCTTTTCTTGTTCTTATATCTTTTGGGTTTCTTTGCATCAAGAAGCCATGCCGGAGAAGGCGATGTTCTTCTCGACTTCTTCAAGGCGAAGCTGGCGTGGAATTTGGCTACAGATGGTAGTACGTCCGGCCACTTCCATTCGACGAATCGCCATCTCATTGGTCTTGACCAAAACATTCATCCGGTTAAACGAGACACTCCGGTGTATTCTCAGATAGGATTGAAGGAGAAAGATAAGATTGTAAGGTTGCCTGGGCAACCACACAAAGTAAATTTCAATCAGTATGGAGGTTATATTACAGTCAACAAAAACCCTGAAAGAGCCCTTTACTACTACTTTGTTGAAGCTAAGGGTCCCAAAGATACCTTGCCTCTCCTCCTTTGGCTCAATGGAGGTAAATTCAATGCTTTATTTATGAAAATCAATACTAACATCAGTTGGGGTTGGTAATGGGGTCCACACCTGTAAAACAAATTTGTCTTATTTTAAATGGTGTCTGGTTATATAACAAATATCTTGTCTGGCCACAAAATTACTTTTCAATGGAATGGTTATGGCCATCCTTGCAGCGCTAATCAAACGATGACATGTGAACAAGGTACCCCCACAATAAGCTACTGGTACCCTGTACTAGTGGTACCCCCATTGGTATCCCACGTGTACGCGTGCCCGTTGGTAACAAGATCTGCCATTCCAATCTAAAAACAAAATCATACTTTCAATATATAATGTTTGATATTATATATGGATGATTATGTTGCTATGTGGAGACTAATGCTACCGAGGCATTCGGGATGTAATGATGATCCAGCCCTTGACTACGTTGCAGTTGGGG
>JAUPMG010089685.1:0-12603 GCA_031762675.1 Pachysandra terminalis
AGATTTCTTGGGCATGTGGTTTCCAGGAGTGGCATCTCCGTGGACTCGTCGAAGGTGGATGCAGTTCTAGGTTGGGAGTGACCGAAGAATGCATCAGAGGTCAAAAGCTTCCTTAGTCTGGCGAGTTACTACTGGAAGTTTATTGAGAGATTTTCCACTATAGCTGCGCCTTTGAGCCGACTAACCAGGAAGGACGTGAGATTCAATTGGGATGATCAATGCAAGGCAGCATTTGAGGAATTGAAGAAGAGATTGACTACGGCTCCAGTTCTTTTCATACCTGTCAATGGCCAGAAGATGGAGGTGTATACTGATGCATCCTTGCAGGGACTAGGTGCGGTCCTCATGCAGAACATGAGAGTTGTGGCTTGCGCACTGCGACAACTTAAGACTCATGAGCGTTACTACCCTACGCATGATGTTGAGTTGGCCGCAGTTGTCTTTGCCCTGAAGTTGTGGGGTCATTATTTGTATGGTGAGGATTTTGAGTTGTTTTCAGACCACAAGAGTCTGAAATACATATTCACGCATAAGGACCTCAACATGCACCAGATGAGGTGGATTGAGTTGTTGAACGACTGCATTTCGACACTCAACTATCATCCTTGAAAGACGAATGTTGTTGCAGATGCTTTGAGTCGTAGACTAGCTTAGTTGATGCACTAGGAGTGGAGTCTGCATCGTACCTTAGCAGATCTGAGGGTGCTACCAGTAGATCAGCTCAGAGGAGGTATTCTGTTCAGTATGGTTGCCAAACCTTCTCTGGAGCTTCGTATTGCGGCTGGTCAGAGGTCAGATCGGGAGTTACAGTTGCTAGTTGTTGATGACGGGAAATCAGAGTGGACTGTGCACGTGGATGGGCTGATCGGATATCAGGGTACACTATGTGTGCCAGATGAGCAGTAGATCAGGAGAGAGATCCTAGAGGAGTCTCATTGTTCACAGTATTCAGTACATCCAGGGAGCACAAAGATGTACCGTGATCTGAGGGTGAATTTTTGGTGGGCGGGTATGAAGAAGGAGATCGCTCAGTTTGTAGCAAGATGCCTCACTTGTCAGCAGGTAAAGGTAGAGCACCAGAGATCAGCTGGGTTATTGCAGCCTTTGCTTATATCTGAGTGGAAGTGGGAACATATCACTATGGACTTCGTAGTGGGTCTGCCGAAGACCAAGGGTACACTGGACTCGATTTGGGTGATAGTTGATCGACTAACCAAGTTCGCCCATTTCCTGCCAGTTCAGACTACAGCCACTGCAGAGGAGATTGCTAGGTTGTATGTGCGGGAGAGTGTGCGAATTCATAGTGTGCCAGTCAGCATCGTCTCGGACCGGGGTTCACTGTTTACGTTGAAGTTCTGGGAGAGTTTGCAGAAGGCCATGGGTACTCAGTTAGATTTCAGTACGGCCTACCATCCGCAGACAGACTGGCAAACTAAGAGAGTGAACCAGGTGCTGGAGGATATGATAAGAGCTTGTGTGATGGACTTTTGTGGCAATTGGGGTGAACATCTACCTCTAGTAGAATTCTCTTACAGCAACAGTTTTCACTCGAGCATTGGCATGGCTCCTTTTGAGGCGTTGTATGGGAGGCCGTGTCGTTCACCAGTCTACTGGGCAGAGGTTGGTGAAAGTAGCATTCTTGGACCGGAGTTCATCCAGGAGACTACGGACAAGGTGAAGATGATCCGAGAGACACTGAAGACGGCCCAGAGTAGACAGAAGAGCTACGCTGATCAGAGGAGGAGAGACCTTGAGTTCGCCATTGGTGACCATGTATTCCTCAAGGTGTCTCCGATGAAGGGAGTGATGCAATTCAGCCGCAAGGGGAAGCTTGCACCGAGGTACGTCGAACCTTTCCAGATACTTGAGTGTATCGGACATGTGGCGTATAGGGTAGCATTACCTACGCAGCTTTCGGCCATACACGATGTATTCCATGTATTGTTGTTGCGGAAGTATGATCCCGATCCGTGCATGTGGTTGATTGGAGTCAGTTGCAGTTACGTAAGGATATATCGTACGTAGAGCAACCGATGTGAGTTCTAGACAGAAAGGAACAAGTCTTGAGGACCACGACTTTTCCTTTGGTGAAGATTCAGTGGAGTCATCACGACGAATCTGAAGCTTCATGGGAGCTGGAATCTGACATTCGAGAACACTACCCACATCTGTTCTCGAACCAAGGTGCGTAATTTCGGGGACAAATTCTTTTAAGGGGGGGTAGGTTGTAATGACCAAAAACCCTTAAAAAAATTTCCTTAATTGCTGTGTTTATTTGGTTGTTTTAATTATTAATTATGCATATGGTTTTGTGTTTAACTAGAGTTAGGGTGTTTCCATAATTTACTGTGTTTAGTTGGTGGCCCTTTTGAGAATAGACCTTCTCCTTGGGGTTAGACTTGTAAGGCTTTTCTCCCAACCGTTTGAACGCATAACCCCGTGCGTGGAACTGGTCATGGGGGAAGTGTTGAACGTGTCCCCTGTTGGAGCCGTTGAGGGAGAGAAACTAGGGAGACAATCCCTATTCTTTCTTCCCCTCACATTAGTTCTCCTTATTCAAACTTGAACTGAGATTTTTGTATAGAGAGAAACCATACAAGAGTCTAGAGAGAAGGAGACTATAAATCTGAAACTATCCCTTGTTTCAGATTGAAGGAGAATAGGAGATTACCAGTTCGTAGCTTTTCCAATTTGCGTGATTTTACTCGTATCCAAGTTCCGGTAAGGAGCTTATCCGGTTGCATTTGTATGATGATATATGATGATTGTTTTCACCATTCGAGAATGAGCATATTTCTGGTTTTGGCATGATTTCATGACTTTAAATCTCTGAGGATTATTCCACATATGTTTGGATGATCACGTTCGGACCATGGCTAAATATACATGCTTTGTTTCGTCGAATTACATGAGTTATGATTTCTGTATCTCGGTTGTATCCGGTTTCATAGAAGTTCCTGAATGTTATGATATTTGAATCAGATTCATAACATGCATTTAAGATGATTTCATAGGATTATTGTGAATCGTTTAGATAGGATTATACCAAGATATCCCAAAGAAAGACTCAGTTAAAACCTTGGTTATAAGAACCCAGTAAAACAGAGCAGCAGCAGTGACTTTTGTGTCATTTTCTGTAGACAGTCGATCGAGCGCACCTGTAGTGTGATCGAGAACAGACCGCGATCGATCTCAATGCGATCGAGCGCAGTGCATTTCGATCGAGCGTAATTGCACAGGGATAGCAACCTAGTGTTAGATTTGGATGAGGGTTTGGATGTCTTTTGGGTTCAGGCTTACTAGTGCTTACTGATGGTATCAAGTGGGGTCTAGGGTCGAGTACTTGCAATGACTATAACCTACTTGTTGCCCTTAGCATGAGTAACCTATTAGATACACTCCTCAGTTAGTCTACACTTAGGTAAGGATTAAGATTGATACCTTTAGTATAATTATGTTTTGACATCATAGGAATGTGTAGGATGGGTCTCAATAGATTATTCACATGTATGGGCGCGTGAATAGCTTCTGAGGGGATCTATCGTCCATGTTCCATAGGAGAGTGCATTCATATTGTGTTCATGTGAATTGTTAAGTGTGCCCGGTTGGTGGGAAAGATATGGTTGCCTAATCCCTTGGGTTGAAAGTCCTACAGAATAAGTTATGAATCATAGTTGGTTCGTAAGGTCGACTGAACCTTGGGTATTGTAAACTCTAAATCAGCAAATGATGGACTACTAACTATGGGGTTAGCGCTCGGATCGGAGATGGGACAACCGGACGTTCCTCGGACAAAGAGCCCGAAATCATGGTGAAGCTGCAATGAGGGGCACTTAACAGATCATATAAACATAGGCATAACCACATGGCATTACATTTCTTGAGTGAGCATACATTAGGCCATATGATTGTTCATTCTTGCATCATAAACATGTCATTTCACATGCTATTGTTTTCCTTCGTATTATTGCCATTTAATCTCTGATTTTAGTCATGTATGATATTATGAATGATGACTGGATCATACTTGCGGAGTATTCAAAGCTCACGCAAGTTTCATGTTGCAGGTCGATAATGATGACAGACGCTTGCAGTTCATGATAGTTTTATTTATTGTTGTTCTCTTTATTTATTTATGTATAAACATGGTAATAACACTATGATGTAATACGGCTTTTCTGAATCCATTGTTTAGACTTTGATTTACTTTCATTCTGTACTTTGCTTTCGCTACTCTGTGAGATGAATAAAGCAGTCTTTCATTTCATCCTTTACTTGGGTTATGATATGTCAATCTGCGGGCCAGAAATGGATCCCGAAGGTTATGCCTCGAGATCCGTGCCTACCCGCCTAGGGATTAGGGTTACGGGATCTGGGGCGTGACAAAATAAAGAGGTTGGATAATCACTGTAATTAAACCTAAGGATATGGACACCTATACGACTAATTATACTACCAAGGCGGTGAATTTCTAATTAGTCTAGGGAATCTATAGAGCCAAGGCTCACATTCAAATACTTATCGATTTTATTTATACTAGAACAACAAAACTAAATATGGTTAAACTAATTTTGATCGTTAGCAGGATAAGCTATGGCTACCAAGTGGGGTATCACCCATGCAAGACATTCCCTAATAATGGTGCAATAAATAAGACAAAACAAGTAAGAAACAATAGCAATAATGATGCATAGAAAATTTAAGTTAAAGTCAAAGCAGGAAAAACAGAAGGACCTGATCAATCACAAGAAAAAAGGACAATCTATCACAATGTTTTCTTAGAACAACTAAACAAAACCTGGTTAAACTAATTTCTATCGTTAGCTGTGGAAGAAACTGGGGAAGAAATGAACCCATTCCTTTTAGGGTTCTAGAAAGGGGCACTTTCATAATTAGATCGAGGTTGCTCCGAATAATGGTTTCATTAATCCCTTCATAGTCGGACCTTTTATTTGAACTTTCTTAATCAAGAATTAAGGGTACAAGACACTTATTCAATTAGTTATACTACTTAGGAGGAAAATTTCAAAGTAATCTGGGCGATCTAATTAAAGCTAGCTATTCTAGCTGATAATTATTTCTAGAGACGCCTATATCCCAGTCGCCACCACGCCGAAGCGAGAAGGATATAGCCGGAACTCCCAGTTAGTGCAGAGCCGGGGCACCATCCTAATTAAATCGAGATTTCTCCGAATAATGGTTTCTAACAACTCAGGGGTCTCAATCACTTCATAAGAACAAAAAAATAAAACAAATAAAACCCGAGGAAAAATTGTCATTTTCAATGACGAAGAATCCAAATAAAGAGCACATCCAACATTTAAACCTACTTTAAAAAATTTCAGGAAGTGTGCAGCAAAATAAACTTTATAGAACACTCAAAAATGTAATAGATGTCTAAGCTTGTGTAATGCAATTGTAACCCAACAGTGTTCTTGAGATTAACCATTTTGCATGAACAAAGGTGTCAATAGGATGAACCCAAAAATAAAATAAAATAAAAGATAACAATGCAAGAGTATCAAATCTATAAGAACAAACAAATACAATAAAAAATCAGCCTAAACTCATAAATCAACCAAAATATAAATAAATGAGATAACATATGAAAATTGATTGACATAAAAACAAGAAAGAAAAACAGACTGATGAGATAAATTGCATTCGTGAGATTATAGAAAAAAAAGCCTTCGCCCATGTTACTCTCAAATGCGTATGCGACAGTGTTTAGATGGCTGCATCACATAAAATTTAGTGTCTAAATTCTTTGAATAAAACTCGCACTATGGGTTGGTGCATATCATAACATCTGGCTCGGGATCAATCAAAAGTGTCTGGATCTGTATCATATTTCTCTTTTGGATGTGTTATCCTTGTTTAGCTTAGGCTATTTGTATTCCTATTTGCTCGGCTGCATGTAGCCTGTGTCCCAAATGCTCTTGTTGGAGCTTTGTACTTCTTCCCCCCTTTTTCTTCTTTTTATAAAAATTTACTTTTCAAAAAAAAAAGAAATAAATGGACTGATATAAGATCATTTAAAAAAAAAAAAGAAACAGAAAGAAGATTCTTGTATCATTCAAAGAAGTCTAATTCACATAGTTTTAGTTAAAATCCTAGAACCCTGGTTAAGACTAAAATAAACAGAAAAATAAAAAATGGAAAACCAAAGGAAAAATAGTTATTCTCAATGAAAAATAATCCAAATAAAGAGCATATCCAACATTCAAAACCACTTAAAAGTTACAGGATATGCGCATCAAAATAAACTTTATAGAACCCTAAAAAATGCCATAGATGTCTAAGCTTGCGTAATGCAATAGTAACCCAACAGTGTTACTGAGATTAACCGCAGAAACCACTGCAATAAAAATCAACCTAAACTCATAAATCAACTTGAACATAAATCAAATAACATAACATATGAAAATTGACTAAATTTAAAATATAAAAACCAAAGAAAATAGACTAATGAGATAAATTGCATTCATGAGGTTGTAGGAAAAAAAGTTGACTGATGTAAGACTAAAATAAACAGAAAAATAAAACCGAGAAAACCCGAGGAAAAATGGTTCTTCTCAATGACGAAGAATCATAATGAAGAGTATATACAACATTTAAACCTACTTAAAAAATTACAGGAAGTGTGCAGCAAAATAAATTGAATTCTTAAAACAATTGGAGGAAAAATTTGGAAAAAAATATGCATCTTACTCTCCTCGAATTCTCTTTTATATATAGGGTATTAGATATTAGATACCTCTTAATGCTTTGAAATTTCGCATCTTAGAAGTTCAGATTATAAATAGGATGAGAATATACTTGATATTTTTCAAAACCTGAATGCAATATGAATTTGCACAGGCAATTGAGAAGTTCACTTGTTTTGTGGAAATAAAATCGAAAGTAGGTACAAGGTTTGTTGTTGTTGCTTGGGTAAAAAACTGGAGTTGGAAATCAATCTGGATAATGTATAGAAAAAATAATTTGTGAAAAAATATATAGTTCAACTTGGATGACGTGATATTGGCAAGGGTTTTACATTTTTCAGGAAAAAAGATATCACATACATGACTCAAGAGGATGTCTATCTAGGTTACTCATAAATTTACTCAGTGCGATTCACCAGTTAATAATTTCGTATAATAAATTAATATTTCTCAAAATGAATGAGATTACATTTTTTAAAATCAAGGATAATTTTGTCATTACTAAGTGAATTGATAAAATCTCTAGTTAATTAATTCAGTTTTCAATTCCTAATATTAGTACATGTGGCTTGGACAAATTATAAAAAAAATAACAACAACAACAACAACAACAACAACAACAACAACAACAAAAAGGAAGTTCCAAGAAAATCGCAAATCTGGTTATATTGTTGGGAAGACAAAAGAAAGTTGGTGGCACATTATATATTGGTAAATTTATCTCATTGATAATGGGCATAGGTTATTTATTTGTTTTTTTTATTTTTTTTATTTTAAGAAAAAGATGATGTTTGTGGTTGTAACTATTGAAGCCTAATCAAATTATTTTAAATTCCAGTTCAGAAATACTCTTTAATTTTTATTTATATACACAATAAGAAAGATAATTGCTAAATTTTCCAATAGCTATTCTGGTATACTCAGCTGGCATGTAAGAAAGGGAGAAAAAGTCTGTAGGAATCAGATTTACTTACCTTTAACCCTCTCATAAGGCAATCTAAAATAGACCAAAAAAACTACAATAAACACATTTTTATTCTTTTCGAAAGTATATTTGTCCTTTTTTCATCTATTTATTTATTTATAGGTTCTTGATCTCTAATTAGGTTATCTGGTCATTTTTGAAGTTAGCAAATCTTACGTATTCTTTTCCCCAATTTTTAGAAAATTTTTCCCTTCGATTTATCAATCCTCGTATGTCCTTTATCCCCCCTCTATCTCTCTAGCTGAGCCCATTCACAAATTTCATTAGGACTTTTAGGAAAAAAGATCCACCAATTTGACGTTCAAAATACTTATCGACTTTATTTATAGTAGAACAACTAAACTAAATACGGTTAAACTAATTTTGATCGTTAGCAGGATAAGCTATGGCTACCAAGTTGGGTATCACCCATGCTAGACATTCATTGATAATGTTGCAATTAATAAGATGAAACTAAGTAAGAAAAAATAGCAAGAATTATGCATAGAAAATTTAAGTTAAAGTCAAACTAGAAAAACACAAGGACCTGATCTATCACAAGAAAAAATGATGATCTATCACAATTTTATCTTCCGAATCAAACAAATAAAACTATCAGGTGGTAATAATACTAAGAGAAACGTAAAATCAAGTTCTTTTGACGTTCATAAGCCGGTAGGCCATGAAAAAGTTGAGAAGCTTATAATAGACTGGCTTGGGTCTGTGTAGAGCCAAGGGTCACATTCAAAATACTTATCGATTTTACTTATATTAGAACAACTAAACTAAATATGGTTAAACTAATTTTGATCGTTAGCAGGATAAGCTATGGCTACCAAGTGGGGTGTCGCCCATGCAAGACATTCCCTAATAATGTTGCAATAAATAAGAAGAAACTAAGTAAGAAACAATAGCAATAATGATGCATAGAAAGTTTAAGTTAAAGTCAAAGCAAGAAAAACACAAAGACCTGATCAATGACAAGAAAAAATGATGATCTATCACAATGTTATCTGAGAACAACAAAACTAAATACGGTTAAACTAATTTCTATCGTTAGAAGTGGAAGACACTGGAGAAGAAGTGAACCAATTCCCTTTAAGGTATTAAAAAGGGGCATCCTCAAAATTAGATCGAGATTGCTCCGAATAATGGTTTTAAACAACTCGGGGATCTTAATCCCTTCATAGCCGTACCTTTCATTCGAACTTTCTTAATGAAGAATTAAGGGTACAAGATACCTGTTCAATTAGTTATACTACTGAGGTGGAAAATTTCAAACTAATCTAGGGGATCTAATTAAAGCTAGCTATTCTAGGTGATAACTATATCTAGAGACGTCTATATCCTGGTCGTCAGCATGCCGAAGTGAGACGGATAAGCCAGAACTCCCAGTTAATGCAGAACCGGGGCACACTCCAAATTAGATCGAGATTGCTTCAAATAATGGTTTCCAACAATTCGGGGGTCTCAATCCCTTCGTAGTCGGTCCTATTATTCGAACTTTCTTAATCAAGAATTAAGGGTACAAGACACCTGTTCAATTATTTATACTACTAATTGAAATGGTTCCTTGGAGAAACAAGCAGAGCAGTGGAAGAAACTGGGGAAGAAGTGAATCAATTCCCTTTAGGGTTCTAAAAAGGGGCACCCTCCTAATTAGATCGAGATTGCTCCGAACAATGGTTTCAATCAACTCGAGGGTTGTATAATTCCTTCATTGTCGGACCTTTTATTCGAACTTTCATAATTAAGAATTAAGGGTACAAGACACCTATTCAATTAGTTATACTACTAAGGTAGAAAACTTATAACTAATCTAGGGCATCTAATTAAAACTAGCTATTCTAGCTGATAACTATTTCTAAAGACGTCTATATCCCGCTCGTCAGCACGCTGAAGCGAGAAGGATATAGCCAGAACTCCCAATTAATGAAGAACCGGGGGCCTCATTCTCTATACTATAAGTATCCTCTGGATAAGAGGTCAAGATATTCTTGATCCTTTCTAACTTCTTCTAGTTCTCTAGTTTTATCTACAATGGCATTTTTTTTAACTAAAGGATTTCCTAAATTACCTTCTATGGTTGCTAATGAAATTAACATATCTAATTAATCTAAGGCGGAAAATTTCTAATTAATCTAGGGCATCTATAAGGCTAGATATAAAATTACTATCTGCAGAGCTCATCTAACTAAGACTTATCTTTTTGATTTCTTCTAAAGTTATCCTAAGGTTTTCAAATAAATATTCAAAATTTTCAATTTGTTGTGCAAAATTTGAACACTTGAATTTCTACTTGTTCTAGAAGCAGTTTAGACCCCTCCTAATTTTATCGAGATTGCTCCAAACAGACGTTTTAACCGACTCAAGGTAATAACTTCCCTTCACAGCCAGACCAATCTGTTCGAACTTTCCCAACCAAATAAAGAGGTTGGATAATCACTATAATTAAACTTAAGGATATAGACACCTATACAACTAATTATACTACTAAGGCGGTAAATTTCTAATTAATCTAAGGCATCTATAAGGCTAGATATATAGTTACTATCTGCTGAGCTCATCTAACTAAAACTTATCTTGGGTCTGTGTAGAGCTAAGGGTCACATTCAAAATACTTATTGATTTTATTTACAGTAGAACAACTATACTAAATATGGTTAACTAATTTTGATCGTTAGCAGGATAAACTATGGCTACCAAGTGGGGTATCAGCCATGGAAGACATTCCCTAATAATGCTGCAATAAATAAGACGAAACAAAGTAATAAACAATAGCAATAATGATGCATAGAAAATTTAAGCTAAAGTAAAAGAAGGAAAAACAAAAGGACCTGATCAATCACAAGAAAAAATGACGATCTATCTTAAAACAACTAAACTAAATATGGTTAAACTAATTTCTATCGTTAGCAGTGGAAGAAATTGGGGAAGAAGTGAACCAATTCCCTTTAGGGTTCTAAAAAGAGGCACCTTCATAATTAGATCGAGATTGCTCCGAATATTGGTTTCAAACAACTTGGGGGTCTTAATCTCTTCATAGTCAGACCTTCTATTCGAACTTTCTTAATCAAGAATTAAGGGTACAAGACACCTGTTCAATTAGTTATACTACTAGGGTGGAAAATTTCTAACTACTCTAGGGGATCTAATTAAAGCTAGCAGTTCTAGCTGATAATTATTTCTAGAGACGTCTATATCCCGGTTGGCAGCACGCCGAAGCGAGAAGGATATAGCCGGAACTCCCAGTTAATGTAGAACCGGGGCATCATCCTAATTAGATTGAGATTGCTCCAAATAATGGTTTCCAACAACTCGGGCGTCTCAATCACTTCATAAGATCAGAAAAATAAAACAGAGAAAACCTGAGGAAAAATTGTCACTCACAATGACGAAGAATCCTAATAAAGAGCACATCCAACATTTAAACCTTCTTAAAAAATTATAGGAAGTGTGCAGCAAAATAAACTTTATAAAACCCTCAAAAATGTAATAGATGTGTAAGCTTGTGTAATGCAATAGTAACCCAACAGTTTTATTCAGATTAATCGTTTCGCATGAACAAAGGTATCAATAGGCTGAACCCAAAAATAAAATAAAATAGAAGATAACAATGCAAGAGTATCAAATCTATAAGAACAAACCAATACAATAATAAATTAACCTAAACTCATAAATAAAACAAAATATAAATATAATGAGACAACATATGAAAATTGACTGACATAAAAAAAAAAAAAAGAAAATAGACTGGTGAGATAAATTGCATTCGTGAGATTGTAGAACAAAAATGGATTGATAGAAGATAATTTAAAAAAAACAAAGGAAAGAAGATTCTTGTATCATTCAAAGAAGTCTAATTCACATAGTTTTAGTTAAAATCCTAGAACCCTGGTTAAGACTAAAATAAATAGAAAAATAAATACAGAAAACCGAAGGAAAAATGGTTATTCTCAATGACAAAGAATCCAAATAAAGAGCACATATAACATTCAAACCCACTTAAAAAGTTACAAGATGTGTGCAGCAAAATAAACTTTATAGAACCCTCAAAAATGCCATAGATGTCTAAGATTGCGTAATGCAATAGTAGCCCAACTGTGTTACTGAGATTAACTGTAGAAACCGATGCAATAAAAAAATCAACCTAAACTCATAAATCAACAGAAACATAAATAAAATGACATAACATACAAAAGTTTCATTAGGTCTTTTTGGAAAAAAGATCCATCGATTTTGATATTCAAAATACTTATCGACTTTATTTATAGTAGAACAACTAAACTAACTATAGTTAAACTAATTTTGATCGTTAGCAGGATAAGCTATGGCCACCAAGTGGGGTGTCACCCATGCTAGACTTTCACTAATAATGCTGCACTTAATAAGAAGAAACTACATAAGAAACAATAGCAAGAATGATGCTTAAAAAATTTAAGTGAAAGTCAAACCAGAAAATACACAAGGACCTGATTTATCACTAGAAAAAATGACGATCTATCACAATTTTATCATCTGAATCAAACTATAAGACAAATACAACTATCAGGTGGTAATAATACAATAAGAAACATAAAATCGTGTTCTTTTGACATTCTTAAGCCGGTATGCCATGACAAAGTCGAGAAGCTTATTGTAAGGACCCGATCCGTTCAAAAGGAAAATAAAATCTTGTCTACATTTTTTTATATTTTATTTATTTATTAATTAATTATTTAATTTATAATTTTATTTATTTATGTGTGCATGGAGTTAAACTATAGGGGAAGTGCTAATTAAATGAATAAATGGTAGTTTAGTAATTAGGGGGATGGCATTGTTGTAAATAACTATGTTAGAGGTGAAAAGGGCAAGGGTTTAGCAAAAAGAGAATGAAGGGTTAGATTAAGAAGGGTTAGGAATGGAGGGTTGAGATGAGAGGGTCATGGA
>JAUPMG010089706.1:0-12603 GCA_031762675.1 Pachysandra terminalis
TCAGATCTCAGAAGCTAGATGTTCTCTAAGGGAGCTGACATGGATTGGGTAGTGCACTCTGCTTGATGTACGTAAGACTAGTCTAGAATTAGTCTTTACTACTTAAAATGCTAGAATTTTTATTCTAGGTGTATTAGTTACTTATATCTTACTAGAATTGCTCAGGACTTCTGCTTATGATTTAATTGTGTTGCCACTCTCGTAGGAATACGAGGTGAAGGTGACGCTTGGACTGGAAAATCCATGAAATTGGAACAATCTGGTCCGGGTCGTTACATAAATTTTATTTATTGGGTTTTGTGCGGAGTTCAAAGTTATGGGGGGTTACGTAATCAAGTTTTACATTTAAAGTTGTTGAAGAGGCAAAATCAAGCAAAGCAGACCAAATCACGACGTTCGGCGACCTCCTCGGTGTGCCGAACAGTACGGCGAACCTTTGGCTCGCCGAAACCACACCGAGCCCCATAGTAGAAAGAATTCAAATAAAATAGTAAATAGTAAGTAGCTAAATAAGAATAGGAAACTAAGTCGAAGATAAGTAAATACATGATATTCTCTACAACTAGAATATCAACTATTTCAAACTAAAAGCTACGATTCTAAAACAGAACTAGTAAGAAATCAATAATAGAAGGGAACCCATATCGGCTGGAAAGCTAATCTAAGGGCTGAGATTAAAACTAACTCTTCTAGGGTAGAGATTCACAGTTTATAGTTTCTAATATCAGAGGTCCGAAGTGCCTGTATAACCCTAAGGACTTGGGAGGTTGATTCATCACTTGGAGAAGAAGAAGAAGAGATAGAGGTGTAATTCTCTACATCAATCATCAAATCAAGGTAAGTATTCAAGGATAACTTTGTTTATGATATTAATAGGTGTTCAAGGTTTCTTTCTTTGAGTATGAAGTATGTTCTTAGTTTTCAAAACCAATTTTCTTAGTTTGATGGTAGGATATGGTAAGTTTGAATTTAATTATGTTTTATGAAGTTCATTTATTGGGTTTTGTGTGGAATTCAAAGTTATGGGGGGTTACTTAATCAAGTTTTATGTTTTAAGTTGTAGAGGAGGCAAAATCAAGCAAAGCAGACCAAACCACGACATTCGGCGACCTCCTTGGTGCGCCGAACAGTACACCGAACCTATCCAGAAACTCCTCGGCGAACCCTCAACTCGTTGAAACCACACCGAGCCCCATATAATAATTTTAGGCCCTGGTTTTGTCACTGAAGCCAACACGGCGCGCCGAACCACACGTTGAGCGTCACAAAGGATTTTTAAGGCACCTGATTTGATCCTACACAGCGAGCCAAAGGGCACGCTGAGCCTAACATTTTGACCAACCCAAAAAACCTAAGGGGATTGTGCCCTCTAGGTCGAAGCCCTGAGATACTATATAGAATAATCTATTATTTTTTCCATGTATTGGGGGATAAAGGTTCACATTGTGAGGCATCCTTGGGTAGTATAACTGAGATCATGTGTGGAATCATACACGCAACGAATACTATACTATGTACAACATACATATTGCATATTAGATTGTTTGTCTTTAATCACATGTGGTGATCTTACTTGCTAGGTGCGCAACATGCATTAATAACTGAATCAACCCATTGCATATTACATCTTATTGCATCATTATTCACATATTTATTGTTTTCGAAATTTAAGTATTTCCATAGAAAGAAAGGGACAAGGGGGGGGGGGACTGTACAAGGCCAAGCAGCCCAATAGTTGACCAAACAAGCCTACAGTAGACTAGTCATACAGTAAAGAAATTCAACTAAACAAATAAAAACCCCAAACATGCGATTCCATAAGACATGGACCCTCTATACAAAAACCAGAAACAACCCGAATCAGAGGTTGGCGTAGCAACACCCCAAATGCCAACCCGAACACACCATCAGTTTAGATCCATAGCAAGAGAGTAGACCAACATCAGCACAACACACAACAGAAACAAAGAGGATTATAACAACTTCAATAATAGCACCCTTTCCAATGTACAGCAACAAGCGCATACCCCAGTTTAGCAACCACGTTGGGACCTTGTACCCTTTACATCCTTAACCAGAATATGGTTAAGTTGGTCAGGATGCACATTAACATTTAGAGAGTGCAGGACATCAACATCAGAGGCGTAAAAGGCAAGAAAGTTAGTAGCCTGATTTGCTTCCCTGAAAACATGTTTGACAGTGCATTCAACAAATTTATTCAAAACAACTCTGATCTTGAAGACCAATAATCTGGAATACCAAGGGATGAACTCCATGGAACCATGGTTCAATAAAGAAACAGCAACAGAGCTATCCAAGGCAATGATGAGCTTGGATACAGTCAACTGGTGAGCAAAGCAAGCACCCAAAAATATAGTATCCAATTCATGGATAATAATCTTATCAGGACTTTGGCTAAAAGCAAACACAGCAAGGCCGAATCTGGAATGATCTCGAATAAGACCCCCAGCCTCAGCACGAGTAGGAGACAAAGCCCCATCAGAATTCAGAATGAGAGAGTCATATGGTGGAGCCAACTAATAGCAGTAATGTGTATAGGCATGGAAAAAATCCACAGAGTGCCCCAGGTTAAGCAAAAGGTTCTATGGTCGTGGTTATTAGGAAGTTGCAAACCACTCTTCATCACTTTACTGGTAACACTCCTTCTAATATGCAAGCTAGTAACTTCAAGAAGGAGGAAACAATTTTTGAATAGCCTGTGGTTTCTTTCTCTCCCGCAATAGTAGATAGTTGCAGCCAAGGAAATTCTTCTAGGGATGTTAATAAAGGAACTACCCTTAAAAGTATTAACGCACCAATCAAGTTCATCAGGCCATGAGAGGGGAGATCTATGGAGTCCACACAACAAAAGGATCTGCTGCCACACCCTACTAGTGTAACTGCAAGTGAAAAATAAGTAAGAATTGGGTTCATCCTTTCTCCCACACAAGATGCATTTAGTACGAGTAATAATACCAAAATGATGAAGTCTATCCATAGTGGATAGATGGGATTGAGCTACAAGCCAAGAAATGAAGGCATGTTTATGTGTAGACCCCGGGGAACCAAATGGGTTTGCTCCAAAAGACAGTAGGTCTTGAGGTTCTGATGCTATTCCAAGCAGAGGAAATGCTGAATATGCCATTAGAAGATGCTTTCCATATCAGTTTATCGGAGGGCAGGTAGGGTGTATATCCACAGAGCAAGTACCCTTCCAAATCTCATCAATAGGGTTCAAAGATGGAGGGGGGGAATAGACCACCTACCATTAAGAAGATTGCAAACAACTTTCTCAGCAGGATTTCTAGCATTTGCAGCAAGCTGTCGATGAGTTATAAAACAAGAAAGAGGCCTTATCGGAACCCAGTGAATCCACCACAACAGAGTGTCTTGCCCATTATGGATCAAAACAAAAGCATGCTTCCTGATAAGATCTTTGATAAGAAGGGTCTTCCTCCAAACCCAAGAGCAAGAGGAGGGAACTCTATAGTCTAGAAATTTCTATCTCCAATCAGATCGTGCCATACCCACTTGCTCCACAGTGTGTCTTTGTGACGATAAATTCCAACCATGTCCCATACAAGTAGCCACATTCAATTCATTGAATCTGAAAAAAACCAGGCCACCTTCCGATTTAGGGGTGCACACATCCTTCCAAGCTACATGTCCCATACAAGTAGCCACATTCCATTCATTGACTTCACAAGACAAGTAATCTTTATCATCTTCAGGAATCCCTCCATTCAGAATATTACTTCAGTTAAACTCATTTGTATAAGAAGAAGGTCTAGAACCCAATAGGCCTTCATAGAATCTAACCAACACACTTGTGATCTCAGCCTGATCAGTGATTTTCTGCCCATCCACCTCAATACTCATGATTATTGGCTCTGTGGGAGAGAAGAGAATTGTGAAAGAACTTTGTATTGTCATCTCCAAGTGGTAGCCAAAGGATTCTAGATTTTTGTCTCTCTTGAGATTCCAGCATCCTAACCACCTTGAAATAATTTTCAGTGGCAACCTTTTCCTGACAAAGAAGAGTAGTATGACTACGTTAAGATTGGATATTAGTCTGAATAATATCCAAAACAACTTTAGCATCCTTGGCTTTCTTCTCCAAGTCAGAAAACAAACTTTTGCTCCACACTTTAAGTTTAGATTTTACAGATTTGAGCTTGAACACAAGTCTAAACATTGCATTACCATTAGTTTCAGCAGCCTAGGCCTCAGAAACAACATCAATAAAAGCAGCTTCATCAGTCCAAAAATTAAAAATTTAAAGGGAGGAATCTGGGAGGTTGGTTTGAACATGGTAATCACAACAGGGCTATGGTTAGAAATACCAAGAGGGAAAAAATCAACCTTAGCCTCAACAAAGTATTGAAGCCAATGGAAATTAACCAAGGCTCTATCAATAGGAGTCAAATTATGATGAGCATCGAAGCTTCTGTTAGACCAAGTGAAGAAATTCCCTTTGGATCTCATATCAGTGAAATCACAAGCACCCACACATTCATTGAATTCTCTCACGGCATTATAATCAATAGGTCTACCACCCCGCTTCTCATTAGGGTATCTAACAACATTAAAATCACCCAAGGCAATCCAAGCACCAATGGATTTAATAGTTGACAAACTCCTCCATAATCTTCTCCTATCCCTAGGGTCATTATGCCCATAAACAAAAGTGATGAAAAAGTTGACCTCACAACTATTGAACTTAGCATCCACATAGATAAACTGATCACCTTTGCAGATGATACCGATATCAACATCATCTTGATTCCATAAGAGCCAAATCCTCCCAAGTAAAGCTTCAAAGTAGTTGTAGGTGGAAATCAAGTTAAGAGCAATGGATTTTTTAATAACAGTAGCATTGATGGATCTCAATCTAGTTTCAGCCAAAGCACACATGCATAATCTTTTCTCTCTAATAAAAGTCCTAATTTCCCTCTGTTTTGTGGGGACATTGAGGCCCCTAATGTTCCACATGGCCCAACAAGACATCGACACTTTTTTCTCAGAGCACCCTTTGTTGTAACAGCAACACTATCCTCCACACTTTGTGATAATCTCTTACTTTTCTGAGCTCGCTTGCTAATTGGAGACATAGAAACCACCTTCTTTCTATATTTATCATCCACTAGGACCTTTCGGGCTCCATTCCCTTCAAAGCCTTTGGGAGTAGGAGTGTCGGCTGTTTCAGGTTCGAGATTATTAGTTATTTCCATTTGCTCAAGGTTTGCAAATCTATTTGTAACTGCAACTTCACCACATTGAATCATTGTAGCATCAAGGGTGATGTTAATGCAAGTAACAACGTCCTCAAAATGGGTACAATCCTGATCAGGGAGGTTATAGACAGGAGCTGCCTCCGGGTCAAGGGCATGAGAACTAGGATTTTGGGTTGGAGACTCCACAAGAATGCTGCCAATAGGGCTGGGTGCCTTTTGAGAAGCATTGATTTCATTTTCTCTAGAACCAGCAGTATTCTCATCAAGAGATACATTTATAGTTTTGCCCGTAGGAATCCACATTTTCTTAGGCCTGGTAACAAGGCAGTTACTCTGTGTATGTCCAAAACACTGGCAAGAGGAGCTGTTTTGGGATTTCCGTGGATATTCAACATCAACCTCAACCCAACAATCATGACCAAATTTATCAAGCAACTTAATAGGGACAACTGAGGGGAGATTAGTCTCAGTAGATATTTTAACACATACCTTAGAAGAATTTATTCTAGTAAGGTACTTAGTAGGTCCATCAAGCAAAAGAGGGACACCAATGTAGCTAGCAATGCAAGTCAGCCCATCCTCAGACCACATTTCAAGTGGCACTTTTGTGAATTTGATCCAAATCGGTAGTGTGTTCAGGAAGAGTTTGTCAAACTTCATACCCGGAGTCTAGGAGTTCACCACTAGAAGTTTTCCCCCAAAATGCCATGGAGCTCCTTCAAGCACCCTCTGACGATCGGATTGGTCACTGAAATTGAACATAAAGACCCCATTCTCCATAGCGGTGACCACAACAATACCCTTCTTACACCAAATTCATTCAACCATTTTGTTTACTACCTGGTAGGACAATTTTCTATAAATGAAGCTTCCAAATAGGCAGCCCTCCCAACTCTTATACCCAGTTTTAATAACATCAGATGGGGGGAAACCACAAGCTGTCCATAAACTAAGACAGGGAGAAGAAATCAAGCTTAACGGAAGCCTCTCCAAAAGGATGAGAAAACAACTCACTCCAGCTGCAAAGGCGAGGGGAAGAAGAGGGTAGAGTTTTGTTGTAGGGGGAAAGGCATTCTGATCAATAACATTAGAAGGGCCAAGAGGAGCAAAGCGTACAGCAACAGCAAAAGACAGGGACAAGCCCCCAGCAGAGGCAGGGACTAGAGGGGCAGTAGGGGGTACTAGTAGACCCTACAGTAGCAACGCCAGGGGGAGCACAAAGGTAAGCAGCTACTGATGCAGAAAGTTGGTAGTTGAACCGTTACCCAAAGGGGAAGTTTGACCAACTGGAGAAGAGCAAAGCGCAGGAAAAAAAAATTAAAAAGGGGAGTAGCCGGGTAGGGTCCAAAAATCCACGCACCCTGACCCAGAACTGAAAGGCAGCCAGCTCCACCCGAGAGGGCAGAACCAGCAGGGGAGGATGCGCTAAGGGGGAAAGAGAGAGCCACAGGAGTTGAAAGCACCTGAAAACACAAGAAATGATCCCCACCAGAGGGAACGACTAACCCCTGAGAAAAAAATGCAAAGAGAGGAAAAGAGAGGAGATGAAGAAGACGAGGCGGAACAAAAGGATATGCAGTAGGAAAGACATGAGGAAAAGGACAGGAAGGGAGGCCGGAAGCGCAATGCAAAGAGTAGAAACACAGCAAACGGAAGAGACCAAACAAAGAGAACGGGGGAGAAGCCAGAAAAGAAAAAAACAGTGGAAGAAAAGCACTGTAATTCACATATTTATTGCATATTGATCACACATCAATTATTTTTCACATATTACATGTTTCCCTTGCATATTGATATGTATCTCATGATTCACTTATTTATTTGTTTATATGGATTACCATTGAAGAGTTGCATTGTCCCTACTTCAATCATAAGTATTGTTAGCCTTGTTTACTTACAAAGCTAGTGTAGCTTATGCTTTCGAGCACAACATATTTCAGGACCAATAGATGAAGGACATAAGGACCACGAGGACCAAGATGGAGGACAAGGATTCTTTGAATATATTAGTTTTTATTAGGGTTTTACTTGATGATTTTAGTAGAACTTTTAGTAGGGTTTGTTTGCTGTAATTCAGTACTTTGATTTTTAGTAGTTAATAGGGATTGAATTGAAGCATGAGACTAGTATTATATTCTTTTTGTTATTTTCTGTTTGAAGGATGTTATGTGATGGAAATGTTATATTAATAATACTACTTTCCTATACTTTACCTTATATAACATCTTTCTTAAATCAATGATTTTGGTTATGTATTGCTCATCCACTCTCATCTGGATATGGGGTGAGAGTTACAACTTAAACTTGGGGACTCCATCTAGATTTTTAGATTTGGTTGGGACAGTAGTGGTGGTGGTGGTGGTGATGGTGGTGGTGGTGATCGTGGTGGAGTGGTGGTGGTGGTAAGGTGGAGAGAGAAAGAATGATTGAGAGAGAAAGAGAGATAAAGAGAGAGAGAATGTGAGTGAGTGAGTGAGAGGGAGAGAGAGGGTAAGGTCAGTTTGAGTATTTACTTTTTTTCAAAAAGTAAATTCCGATTTTAATACCCAACATGTCCTCTTTCATGTGACAAAGAACAAAAAGGTAAATATTTTGCCAAACTATACTTGAAGGGCCAATAGTTTATTCCATTATACTTTTGGACAATTAGTTTCCTAAAGTAGGGGTAATAGGTAATTTTCCCAAAATTCTTTGCATTCGGGAAGATGGTTAAAAGGGAAGAAGATGGTTAACAAAATAAGTGATGTGCAATTATAATTACCATTCGCAATAGAATGAATCCCAGTAGGATAGGGCTATGTTGAGGGTGTCGAACCTCAAGGACTGATGGAGTTTAGATTGTTAATTTTACCATATTAATTCTAAATAAATTATTAAACAAATCAAAGAAATGTGTGATTCTAATTCAAAAAACTAAATTAAAGAATCTAAATAAATAGGATAAAAGGTAGAATATTCATGATCCCTCTAACAAAATGAATATAGTTAATCTTATGAAATTAGGAAATTAATTCAATGTTTGAAAACAGACTTGTGTGGCTACAAGCTCACTACAATCTCACCCAAAAGGTATCATAATAAGGAATAAGCATGGTTTATCTTCGATTAACACAAGTTGTATGCACTACACTACTCTATACTATGGTTTCCAAAACAACCTGTCTTCTCTAGGCATAAATTATCAAACTCTCTCAATTAGAATTTACATTATCATAAGGGATAAGTATAACCCATTTTCGGCAGGCACGAACTGTCCACCTACACTAATTAACTAATTTGCAGCACAACCCGTCTTCCCTAGGCATGGCCTATCAAATCCATCTTAATGATCATGTCAACAAGTACTGTTGCATAATCAATATTCTTATAATCATAGAAAATAAGAATATTTTGAGTTCAATCCTAACAAAACATTGACCGGTATGTTCTATTAAAATTGATTATAAATATTCAATCCGATTCTTGTAACAATCCTCATAACTATGCAACTATCAAACAATTAAATTAAAAACCTAAAAAGTCATGAGATTAATACCATAAACATAGGAAAGAGTTTACATCAATATCCTATAGGAAATTTAGCTACACATAAAAGAATGGAACTCATCTTTGGTGTGAAGTATGATCCCATCTTCAATGGTAGTTGTTGTTCGGGCAGTTCTTCCTTCTTCTCCAACTAGCTGTGAATCTCCAAGAAAAAGAATTAAATCTATCTTAGGGGAAATTCCTCCTTCTAAAATGAAATTAAAAGTCCCTATATATAGATAAAGAAATCCTAAAAGGATTGGAACTCTAATCCCGCAAGAATTCTCCTAAAGAAAAGTTGTTTCGGACTGCCAAAACAGCCCCCTTGCGACTAGATTTGGACTCCGCACAATTTTGAATTTGAATGTGGCTATTAGAGACAAAGTTGTTGATCGGCGTTTTATCTCTCCAGTGCCACCAATATTACCTCAATCGTACTTATATTGAAGGCGTTATTGTCAAAATACTAAAATCTGCTCTATTTTTCTAGGCTGATCTTTGACTTGGTCTTCTGGGCTTTCTCCTTGGGCTTTCTCTTCCATCTTCAAGGTGTAATTGGCTTGAGTTTTGAGCTTTGACCATCTCCTCTTAAGAACCTTGAAGCTTGATCCAATTGAGGCTTTAATTGACTTGGTTTTAGTCCATATTCTCCTCATCATCACCAACCCAGCAAAACAAGATAAATGCATTAATCCATTCACATAAATACATCTCTAAGACTAACAAACATGAGTAATAAGTCTAAATTGCAAGTATTACACACTTATCACACCCTCAAACCTACACTTTGCTAGTCCTCAAGCAAAGAAAGAATAAAACTAATGCTCCTTTAAACCAATCCATCCATATTATTGCCATAGTATATAAGAAAATATTCTGAAATCAGTGATCATATCAACAATTAGGAAATTAGATATTAATTTCTATAAATTGAATCCAAATCACCAAGAATTAATTCTCTGACTCCACAATATATCTAAAATTAAATCTTAATCCTACCCTGTTAAATACACATACTCAAGCAATTTAATACATGGAAGTGATAGTGAGAATCATAAATCATGTAATAATGCTAAATAATCATATCTAATAAAATATACAAAGAATTAATAAGTTCTCAAAACAAACTACTCATGCTCTGATAACTTTTATTCATCTTTATTTTTCTATGCCAAGTCGCATGTGCAATGTCCAGTTTATATATAGTGAGATCCATGTAACAAGCTTTCAAACAATGTTCCCGTTCCAGTTGGTCTAGGACATTAAATGATAAGGCATTCTTCAGGTCTAATAGGTCGAATCAAAAGATAACAAGATGGACTAGCTATTAATCTATAGCAGTACACGTGACATATGCAATGTTTAGCTCTCATTCAACTGCCTAAGAGACCCTTTAGCAAGCTTTCAATCAATGATTCCATCCCAGTTGGTTCACGTCATTAGGTGACAAACACACCAAAGGATCTAATAACTCAAGTCAAATAGGCTACCAAGACAAACTAGTCACTACATGCCATAAATTTATTCTTTTTCTCTCTTTTTTTTATCATGAATATCATCTTTTTTTCTTTATAAGAGATATAGATATTATAAGAGCAAGAGTAATCCATTAATTGAACTCACAAAATCCTAGCATATAAAGTTATTTACAATTACATTCACATGCATCCATAATCAATGCCACTAGTGAAAGTGTAATCATGCAAGCAATAGTAAGGTATTATCACAGGATAGAACTAAATTTAACTCTAAATACCTATGTGTCTTAGAATATTTTCCTAGTGAAATTAGATACAACCATTTAATCAAAAAGAGATTCCTAAAGTGATATTTTCAACTAAATTATTTCAAAAATTTTCAATAATTTCTAATAATGGAAAAAATATGTATAAATAATAGATATCTTTATTTCTCACACACCCCCAAGCCTAAACCTTACATTATCCCCAATGTAAACAATAAAATCAAATGGAATGCGAAGAAAAGAAAGAAACAATACAACCTGATGGATGTCAAAAAGGTCTGAATGGGAGTAGGCATTGAAGTCCAAGAAGCCAGCCATAGTAATGAACTCTTCTTCTGATTCTTCCTGTACTGACTCAACAAACACTATCAAAGCAACTAATAAAAAGAAGTAAATCTAGAAAATTAAAACTAACTATGTCCTCGTTTCGTTAGGATCTACGATTGCATTTAGAATATGCAACAAGCCTTTTAAACCCCTAGGCTTCCCTAGCGGACGAGTGAAGTCTTGTGAGGGTTTACAGAATGTTACCCACAAACATATGAAAAGAAATAAAAAAAACACTGGATTCTAGATTCTGCAGATTGTGATCGAGTGCAAAAATTGAGATTGAGTGCATTGCGATCGAGTGTAAACAGAAAAGCTCGAGCATAATGTAAAGATAACAGAAACCTCCTAAACTAAACCTAATCTAATCATGCATGGACTACTGATGACTAGATTGCCTCCCAACTAGCACTAAGTTTAACGTCTTCAGCCAGACATATACTTACATATACAAAGATACTATGCCTTCCTTCTTCACAACCTTTTTCAGAATTGGGTCCACTCTCCCGTGCATTACATTACTAGTGTTGGATTTTTCTTTTAGGTTCTTTTCATGTAAGCACAAGGAGGGTTCAGATCATTTAAAGTCAACTACCTTCCCACTAATGACCATCTCATACCAACTGCACATTTCCAAATGTCTACTCTCCAAGCTAGAGGCAATACTAGGTGGGGGAATGTCAAGTGGTTCTTGATAGAGATAGTCGAGTGTAACCGAAGGTGGTTTAAACACGATGGGAGGTGGGGACTTAATTAAATATCCAGGAGTTGTACTAGGAAAGGCAGGTGGTGGTTCTCCCTTAGGATTCCATAGAGGATCTAATGGAATACGAGTGGATTCTAACAAAGAGTTCACCTCCTCAATGGCGAATTCATCCGTGTTAAAATGGTAAAGTCTGTCCTCTAATGGATCCTTAGGTGGAATAAATGGGGGTGCTTCCTCGAATAATTCAACAATGGTGTCGAGGGCAAAGAACTCCTATCACCTATATTAGAAGGTTAGGAAAGTGAGTTTTCAAGAAAGAAACACTCACTTGCATCCGGGGTGTGGGAGGTATTGAAAATATTCAGTTTAACCCTTAGGTTTCCAAAAGATAACTCTATAACTTCCGTCCTACAGTTTATACGTCCATTGCTGTAGCTAAGAAAGGCGCTCGAGGATGATGGGAATGTTCCTATCATTATTCAGGACAGGTTCTATATCAAGAATGATAAAGTCCAATGGAAAGTAGAACTTGTCCACCTGTAGGATGACATCCTCAACAATTCCTCGAGGTTGCTTGAGAGATCGATTAGCCAATTCCAAGACAACTGATGTAGGTTTCAGTTCCCCCAAACGTAGTCTCAAATACATCGAGTAAGGAAGCAAGTTCACACTTGATCCCAAGTCAAGGAGGGCTTTTTCAAATTGATGGTCTCCGATGAGACAAGTGATAGTAGAAGCACCAGGATCCTTAAACTTAAGAGCAATGTGGTGCTGAATAATGGAGCTCACTTGGTCGGTGAGACGGACCTATTTAGGAATGTTACTCTTTGTTCTACGCTTTTGAGTGCATAGGTCTTTAAGAAACTTGGTATATGAGGGAATCTGCTGGATAGCATCAAGGAGATAATGATTGATTTTAACTTGTTTGAAAGTGTTTATCAAATCATAAATCTTCTCTCCTTGTTTCCTAAAATAGGAGGGCTCTTTGATGCTCAGGGAATGGAGCACGAGGCTCATATGGCATCTCAAGAGTGGGAGTGGTTGAAGAAGGAACTTCATCACTCACT
>JAUPMG010089717.1:0-12603 GCA_031762675.1 Pachysandra terminalis
AGGGGAAAAGAAGAAGAAGAAGGAAAGAAAAGGGAGGGGGGAGAGAGCACGTGGTGCTCTCTCCAAAATTTTTACTTTTATTTTTGTTTTTTTTGTTTCTTCTCTTTTTTTTTGATAATTTTAAAATACCAAAAATGACCCTTTGACTCCCGAACTCGGATTTTTTACAAAATTACAGTCATTTCGAAAGTGTTTCGATGAGGGATCCAAATTTGATTTCAGAAGAATATTTCAACCCTTAGATTTGACTGTTTGGCACGAAAGACCGGATTATGGGAAAAATTATCATTTTCCCGATGAATTTCGAATTAGCCCAAGATTATACTCATTGGAGAGCATTTTGGCTCAGCAATTCAAATTTGAGGTTGAAAATGGATTTAGGAGTGAAATGGATTAGGTGGGGTCTACCAGGGGTATTTTGGTCATTTCACATGATTTTTGGGATTTTCAGGGATTTCTAAGGAATTTGAGCACATGGTGGAGATTAGATTCAAATGTTAATTTGAAGTTGCTGATTCTCAAGCCAAGCCTTCAAGGAGCTGCAAAAATAAGAAAACTGCACATCAGTGCAAATTGGGGTATCTACACTATGCATGGAGCATTAGGGTTAACTTTACCACATGGATCATGTATCATGCATCTAACAACAATTTTATAGGCTAATGGATCTGTTTTCTTGGTAGGCAGCTCTGCATAAATAATAGCATCTATCTCTTCAGGTGACATGATCTTATTTTCATTTGCTAAGGTAAGTAAGATATGCGAATGTGGGAGGCTTCTCTTTTGGATCTCAATGACATGCACACCTGTTTAAAATGGCAATGAGTATTAGAAATTGATATATTAGTATAATAGTAATCGATATTATAAAATTTGAAGGAGTTAGCTTACCGCAAATAACCCTGCCAAGGAGGTTTTTCTTTGTGAAATTCGACATTAGTTTCTTTAACTTGATTCTAAACACCCTTGCAACTATGTCCAATCTATTTTCATATTGTTGTCCAGGAATACGTTGAAGATCATCTTGAATCTCTGGCCAACTTGGATTACATGTGAAAGTAATAAATAGATTTGGAGGTCCTACCCAACGGCATAGAGCCATAGCATCTTGATAATATTGAATCATATTGCGTGGACCCCCTATGAAAGAAGAAGGTAATATAAATATTCATCAACATCTCCAACAGTAACTGTATCTTCCAGAGTCTAGACCACTATATAGTTTTGTATGTAGTTTGTCCTGGATGCACTTTACATAATTCAATTGATTTTGTTCGACTGCTGCGTAACAATCAACAACAAATTGTTAAAACAATCTTCCAGCGTATAAGAGTATTTTTCTTCTTCTTCACAAAATTGTAATCTAAATGCATAAAATTCTCTCATTGAAACACCCTCTCGAGCTTGATTTGAACGAACAAGGAATGAAATATTTGGCCTCCACTCATCCATACCATAAGGAAATAGTAGTGGATACTGAAGTGGCATATAAGATAGATGGGTTTCATTTATCCTTTTTAAGAAACCATCTGTTTTGCAAACAATGATATCATGATTTTCAATATTTTGTGTTCCATCACCTACAATTAGTGTTGCAGTTTCATTTATTGTTGGCCTGATGTATTGTCTCCCATCTCTTGACTCGAGAATTCTAATATGTAAATTAGGAACTTCATTTTCATGTAGCACATCTTGGGCATTTCTAAAGACCTTCACATACAGATTGATGGTGTTCAACATGGATTGTAATTCAGATAATATATTCTCGTCGATTAGTGATGCAACACCATTCTTTTGCAAGACATTTATCCTGTTTCAAATCTCGTTATCCTTGTCATAAATGTATTGCTGAGCAAAGTTTGGCCTTTTTTCAAGTTATGGAAGGAGGGAACCGATTTTGTGGTAATTTTCTCCATTGATGCTGAATGTTTATGGTCCTCAACCATTTAATACACTTCGGTCAATATTTCCTCTCATTGATTTAAACGACAACATAGAATTATACATGCTTATATGCTTTTTGAACTTTGAATCATTTAGTATTGTTTGCGAGTAATCAAGACCAAGTGGAAGGAGTGGCAACATTACTTGTCCACTTCGACAACAAAGATTGAACAATGGCCGCCGTTTTGAGCTCCTATCGATTTTTCCTTCATTCCACATTAGTGCAGAGCAATGACTACACTTTATATTTCTGGGTCCAAATTCACATCTACTTTTAATCAATTTCTATCTTTTTCATGCTCGTTTTCTTGGATCTGATTGTTGTAAGTAAAATTGATTCAGTATTAGCATAAGAATTCTAAATGTTAACCTATTTTGCATAAATATATAATTACCACTATTTCGCAATCCTTCTGAAGTAGTCACCATGCCATTTGCAGTCCCATATTCAACATTATTATCAATGCCTGTCATTTGTAAGGTTTGCAAAATATTCCTATTATCTAAAATATTTTTAACGTTTGATTAATGAAATAAATGGACAATAAGAATTACCGTTTGCTGCATTTGTAGCTTTGATCAATGCCTCATTAATACGATCTCCTTCTAAATGTTAAAATCTAGGATTTTAACTTTCACCTGCCATGGTCATAGGATGCATGGCATGCTGATGGTTGTCATAATTAGTGGAAGATGAGTTAGATTGGCAACTGCCAAAACATCCCTGTCTTGAATGTTTTGAATATAATATCGACATCCTGAGTAACCTAGATTGTCGTTGTTCTTCACGAAGACGATTACGCAATAAAGTATAATCTCGATCTCTGTGACTCAACATAAATAGCTTTGTCGTCCTACCACTCGATTTTCTTTGAAGCGAGTAAGCCTTTCATATAACAATCTTTGACAATGATTTTCATTGGTGTCACCTTCCATCATGAAGTATATTTTTATGGATTATCTATAAGTAAATCATTTCTAACTAAATAAGTTATTTAGAAAGTACGTTGAAATGAAAAAAAAAAAAATAACAAATTATGTTATACTTTGGTTACATCAACTAGCCTATCTGGCAAGGACTATCAAAAGTCCTTACACAATTATACTCATATTTATGCCATTTAGAATCATGGATTGAGTTCAATTTAAAAAAATAGAAGTTGTAAATATAATTAGTGTCGAATCAAAAAAATATTAACACAAATTTGAGGTTTTTTGTTTTACACAAATTACAAGATCGTTATACAAGCTATTAACAATCATCAACCATGAAATAATTAACAAGCATATAGCAAGAAACTTCTGCCACTAAAGATTTAAAATAACATAGAGTTGCAACTTCCAAATAAGAAATTAAAATTTAGGTTTACCACAAAATTAATTAACAATCATATAGCTATCAAGGAATTTTGATCATCAAAAAATGAAAATAACATAGAGAATTGCACCATGATATACAGTTACGATAAACATAACATAACTCTAATCGAGTTTAGAGTTGAGGTCATAAATGAGTTCGAACATTTTACTTTCTCTTCAATAAAAATATATGTACACCCCATCCGTCTTTCTATCTATTTGATCTGTATTTTATTGTAAAAGAAATTAAAGAAGAAGAAAAAGGGTACCAAAGAAACTGGCTCTGTTGTCGATACGTGTTGTTTGCCTGTAATTAAATTTTTTTTTTAAATATATATATGGTACTTATAATGAAATAAAAAACATATTTATTTATGGTATACTTGTCATTACGTTGCATAGGCATATTTTTCTTGTATCGTGTTTGTTATTGTAAATACATAAATATTAGTTATTTGCATTGATATAAACCTTAAGGAGCACCAGTTTCTTTTTTTGACTCGTGTTATTATATTTGCCTGAAAAAGGTTTAGAATCTCAGTATCAACATATAAAAGAATTACTTTAATATATTATGGTATACAAAGTAATAATGAAAAGAATTTATTGGAATTACCATAACCTTTTGTTGACCATTCATTTTGATTTTCGAGGATTTTTTTAGCACCAAAAAATTTTTGTAGACAAGAAACTAATGCTCATATCTAATGCACTTTTATCTTTTAGTTATAAGAAGTTTCTTCCTTGTTATATTAACATAGGCTTCTTATATGTACTATTATTACTTGTGTCACTATATTCATGTAACGACCCATCCCACCTGACACAATATTGTCCGCTTTTAGCTCACCCGAATTAAACTTTTTAAGGGGATTAAGAAATTAATCCAGAATGATGTATAGTTAGCTAGTCCTGAGTTGTGTTGTTTCATCACTTCATGTTTGTCTAAGAAGGGATTAAGATAATATAAATTTGGTTGAAATGCAACCAAACTGATTGTTGGAGTGTTAGTTTTAAGTAACATGGGGGTGTTGGTGTGTTGTCGTGCTATAATAGGAAAAAATTGAAAGAGGATTTACCTTACATCCGACCAAAGCAAATCGACCGGAAAGCTGCTACAGCAAAGAGTTGTAAGTTAAAAAAAAATTAAAAAAGGCAAGCAAACCATAAAAAAAAAAAAAAAAAAAAAACCAAATAGAATTCATAACAGGTTGATTTAAGTTTATAATTTAACTCCAAAGGAAAAAAATTGAGAGAGAAAAAAAATTAAGAAGGGAAAAAAAAAAGCTTTTAATTTAAAAGCATGTTGATATCTACTTTCTGAAAAAAAATGAAATCCAGAACGAGTTGATTTAAGTTTAGAATTTAACTCATAAGAAAAAAAAAATCATAAGAAGATTGACCTTATATCCGACCGAAGCAAATAAACATGAAAGCTACTACAACAAAGAGTTGTAAGAGGGAAAAAAATTAAAAAAGGCAAGCAAATCATCGAGGCAAACATAATAATAAAAGAAATGGAATTCAGAACAGGTTGATTTATGTTTAGAATTTAACTCAGAAGAGAAAAAAATTGAATTATAAAAATAAAAAAAAAAGGATTTACCTTATATCCGACCGAAGCAAAATGATAAGAAATATGCAATAACAAGAATTTAACTCATAAGTATTAGCAAATATCTAAAACAGATTTGTAGGCCATCTTAAGAGCACTAAAAGACCGACAGGAAAGCTGCTACAGTAAGAATTTAACTCCGAAGTATTACTAAATATCTCAAACAGATTTGCAGGACATCTTAGGAGTCACTAAAATAAATCCACAGACATCCACGAAGATCAAAATAATTAAATCCAAAAAACATCCACTTAAAGCCATTCAGAAAAACAATAATAACAATAACCATTATAAAGTAGGTTTCAATCACAATCACCACAAAATCAATAACTGGAAACACTCCACTCCAAACAAATCGAAGATCAAAATGAGCAGAATCACGAGAATGAATAATAAAACCCTAGAATAAAAAACGATGACATAAAGCGAAAATACTTACCGTGTTCAGTTGTCGAGTACATTACTCGACCCAAAGCATATGGGTAGAGAAATCATAGTGAAGTCCATAAAGTGAATCCTTCCGATTAAGTGTCTGCTCATAATCAATAAAACAATATAAATATTTTCACTAAAAACCTTAGAGTTGCATCAGGATCGATCTCAATTCGACCATCTACTGTAATCTGAAGCAAAACAATAACATCGTTAAAAACTCCTTAGTTCTACAAATCTGGGTAACGAACCTGCTCATTCCGAATCCGATTTAACCATCTGCTCTTGAAACAGAAGAAACAAACATGAATTGGTAGATATTTGGTAGTAGGTAAAGTGATCTTTTGATGTTAGAAAAAAATATAAAAAATGTGTCTTGCTAGGAAATAAGTAAAATAAGAAGAAGAAAAGGGGAGAGATGGGCTGTATTATCCAATAAAGGGAGTGAGAGAAATGGAAAAACAGATGAAAATAGAGCAGTGTGTGGTTCGGCTATGAGAACAATGAGAGTGAGAGAATAATGGAAAAAAGGTTGGCCGGGCTGTGGATAGAAAAAGAGGGAAAGATGAGGAAGAAAGATAAGGAAAACTCACCAAAGGAAGTTGGCCAGCGTCGGAGAAGAACAACCACTCACTGGAGAAAAGTAAGAGCAAAGAGGGCCGAGCCGTCCCAAAAATTTCAAAAGGTTAAAAATCAACCTTTTAAACTTCCCTTTTCCTAGATTGTATAAAAACAAAGAAGCTAACTAAAAAAAAGAGAGGGAAAACTCATTGGAGGAAGTTTGCCAGTGAAGAATAACCACTTGCCGGAGAAGAGTAAGAGCAAAGAGGATCGTGCTATCTCCAAAATTTGAAAAATTAAAAAATCAGCCTTTTTAACTTTTAAGAAATCCCTTTTCATAGATCGTTTAAAAACAAAGAAGTTGGGGAGGAAGAAATAGTCTTGACCGATTGAAAGACGTTTATTTTTATGATTTGTTTTTGTAGGTGAAAAAAACAAAAAGGAAAGTTTTGCATGGTTTTTGTTGGTGAAAGAAAACAAAAAGGAAAAAGAAAAGTCTTGAATGATGTACGTTAAAACCGAGAGAGTGGGACCGACAAAAAACCGTTATTATTTTTAGAACATGAAAAAAATTGATAAAAAGACAGAATGCTTTTGATTGGTTGATTTTTTTTTCAATTTAAAATAACAAAATTAAATGCTAAAAATTGAGAGAGGAAGGTAAACTTCCACAACTTGTCTACCACGCTTGAAAAAGAGGTAGATATAGTTTGTAATTTTAAAAAAATATTTTGTAATTTTTTATAAATTAAAAAAACTAGAAAGAAAAGAGAATATTTTTGATTGGTTGATAAGTTTTGAGAATTCAAAATTATGAGAATTTTACTTGTTTTGTAGATAAAGATAAAATTAGAAAGAGAATGAGTATCTAGAGAAATAAGTTAGTGAACAAAAAAAAGCCTTGGGAGAAAGGTAAAAGTACAAAAGATAAACAAAAGTCTTGTAGATAAAGACAAAGAGAGCTGCATCAAAAAACAATTTACTAACATTTGAAATTGTAAATAAATTTATTTGATTAGTTGAAAATATTTTACAATTTAAAAGAAATTCTAAATTCTGAAAATTGATAAATTGGGGAGACAAGCCTTGGGAGGCCTCCTCCCTTAAGTGTCATTCTACTATAATATATAGAGATACACAAAGAAGAAAATATGGAATTCCAATATGGGATTCTCCTTCTTATAAACTCAAAGTTAAAAATGGAGGAAAAATTTAAATTTCATGAGAAACCAAAATCTGAAATTTTGAAACCATAAAAGACAAACATGAATACAACAAAACACTTGTTAGATAAGTCCAAATTTAAAAATCCATAATATGGCTCACAATTTGAGACATATCCAACACCCACCTAGGATAGGTGTCGATCTGTGATTCAGATCACAGAAGATCCTCAGTCGCGTGTAAGGTACATGTTTCTCATTTACATTAGAAAATTATGGGAAATGTTATCTTTTGCTCTTCAATTGGAAAAATAATCATTCAAAAGTTTCTTTAAGAGTGGGATAACTTTTAAAGAATAATAATTGAACTTAAAGGTAATTTGCATTATCGCAAAGTGTCAAACTTTCTAAAATACCCTTCTCTCTATTTATTTATTTTCTTAAAGCTTATATTGCGGTCTACTAATCTACTTTCTCTACTAAAACGAAGAAAGAAAAAAGCAAAAGAGGGGAAAGTTTTGTTTGGTCGACGAGGGTTTCTTTTGGGTTTCAAACATTCTTCAACATTGATTTCAAATCAAACAACGAGGTTTCGAATCAAGCAATGAGGGTTTTGAACCAGACTTAAAAGATTGAGCAGGCTTTGTTCTTCAATGAGGATGATTCTGTAAGGCAGAAACCCTTTGAACCTACTTCGAACGAGGCTTTGCTCTTTAACGTGGACGATTCCTAAGGGTGCTTGACTCATTACACGTACCAGTTCAACCTAGGGATGGCCACGAGAAGGGTTTTGACAAACCTTAATTAACCCATAAAGGAGTCCCTGTTATACCAAATCCGCTCCTAACTCGATTGGGATGGGTTCGACTTGATTGTAAGGTTTATTAAAAATAAATATTTTTTTAAGTTGAAATTTTAATTTTTTTAAACTTATTTACTTATAAAATATATATTAAAAATATAGGTAAATGCCAATGGGGCGGTCCAAAGTGATATAAAACCCAATCCAAACCGATCTAAAGCCAAGTTGGGTCGATTTGGATTCGGGTTAGCCCGAACAAAGTTACACCCCTAAGATAAACTCGATAAAATATTAGAATGAAGAAAACATCTATGTGCTTGATATCCAACTCTACAAACATAGCATGGACTGTCCTACTTCTATTCTATTTTTTTTTTTTTAGGAGAGGGGGAGGTTATATGGAGAAGCAATTCGTTTGCGATATTTGGTGTATTGGTTATTGCGGTACCAATCAGATAACGTATATCTCGGTAGGGACCACTTGTTTAACGTTCATTTGAGATCACTTTATTATCTTGATTTGCAACTCAAAATAGATCTCTATATATTTCGAATATTCCCTGTTGGAGCGGATCCTCTGCTAACTATTCCTACTAACCATCCTGCTAACTTAACCAAACAACGACAAGTGGCAGTGGGCCCCACGCATAGAAATAAAGGCTATAACGCTTACAAAAAAACGTCCGTTAGGGACAGCAAAACGTCCGTTAGGAGCCAGCTGCCTCCCTTTCGTTTCCAATCTTCACAAACCCATTCATTTTCTCGCCTCTGTTAACTCTGACAAACCCTAACCTTCACAAACCCATGATCCCATTCTGGCGACGACGGTGTTCGTTCTCTGGCTTCTTCTTCTCGAAGTCTCTCTTCCCCAACAGAGAAAACCCACAAACCCATAACTCCATTCCTTATTCTCCATTCGGCGGGCAGTGACAGCGATTTTCGACGAAGCAACTCCGGCAACCCCATCACTGCCTGCTCCTGCTTGCCGCTCACCACCACCACTGCGCTGCTGCCGGTGCAATTTTCGGCAATCCGCGAGCACGATGTTGTCCCTTGTTCCTACCATACTTTTTCTAGGAACTTGCCTAGTGTCTAAAAGCTTGCTGCAGTCTCTGAGCTTCTGGGTTGGGTGATACTTACATGTAGCTGTAGGAAGGAAGACTAAGTTCAGTTTCTAAAAATTTATGTTCTTAATTAATTACTGTTCAAAATAATTTGTTAGAAGAAGTAATGGTATATTCATAAAACCTGCCGCAAGATTGAAAGAAAGAAAAAAAAAACAAAGAATTAATACATCCATGCACTAAATCCAACCAAAGAATAAATGTACAATGGGGTTATATTCATATGACCTTCTTTCTTCCCTATAGCTCATGAACATGCAATCTGTACAGTATTTCCAAATCCTAAGGTTCTTCTCACACCATGATATAAATTTCCTAGAAGAGGTTCTTCTCAAACCTCTTGGAATCCAGAATGTTGAACTGCTTATATCTGCTGCTCTTAAGTAGTTCCATAAACATTCCAAGTCTACCACTTTTTCAGTTGAACAATGACCCTCAAGATCTTCATAAGACTTATTACTTTCCATGTCATGCTTGGACATCACCGAGGATATCTCTGTGTTCACTTTTAGTGAGTGCTTAACCCTAATTGAATAATGGTTGGATTGAGTTAGATTTGCAAGCTCTATAATGTAAATCTGAACCCAACCCAAACATGCAGTCCCAAGGTTTAGAACATCAAAGGGATTACGTTACCTAATACACTTTCACTATTGTTTTATTACTGTGTAAAATGCTACTATTGTAGTTACCTTAAAAGATGAACTGCTTGTAATTACTCTGGTTCTTGACTCCTATAAACAATTTGCATTTATATTTTCACGGCTCTCTCACACTAGCAGCTTGTATCAGAACATCATGTATGGTAAACAACACGATCTAATATTCATTATAACTTCAAATTTTCAAAAATAGATTTTCCAGTTATAATGTAACAGAACTCTCTTGCTACGATGATCAATTTTTCTTTCACAAGCACAGGGAATTTCATCCAAAGTTTACTCTCTGATTAAACAGGTTATTTGAACTTCTCTCAGTGGAAGTCATACACGTCTCTTTTGCAGTAACACAAAGACTAGTGATGACTAGATAAACTCTCTGAGAGTTTGTAATTGTACCTAAATCTACTTTTATTCTATCAAGCCTTTAGATCATGATTCCAAGAATGTGAAGGGAACAAAGATTCAAATAGGACCCATGTTCCCAATTTCTATCAAGCCAGAGAACAATAGCCGTCGTTGCCGGAAAATAGGCGCTGTCAAATAGCGGCGGCGGAGAGGATTTTGAAGGTTAGGGGATGCCGTCGTAGAGCTCGAATGATGCCACCGTCGCCGGATTAGGATGGAGTCCGAAGAGATAGAGAGCAAGGAAAGGGAGGTTAGGATTTTTTCGGGAAACGAAAGGGAGTCAGCTGGGAGAGCGGATCCCGTGCAGGTGAGTGCGGGTGGCCAATAGAGTGTCGCCCGCACTCACCCGCACGGCTTGGCCACCCGCACCTAATCCAATGCTGTCAGCTGGCTCCTAACGGATGTTTTGCTGGCCACTGACGGATTTATAGCCTTTTCTGCATGCGTAGAGTTCACCGCCACTTGTCGTGATTTGGTTAAGTTAGCAGGATGGTTAGCAGGAATAGTTAGGAGAGGATCCACTCCCTCCTATGTTGCATAATGACATAGCCAGCTTAACTCAACATGAGTTTGACTTTTTGACATGTAATAGTCATCAAATAATTGATATTTATTAAAATATTTTTTAGCCTATTATATAAGAAGATATTCTCATATTTATTGGGGATGTGTCATCTGGTGCAAGGCTTTGGACTTGCAAACTTTGTAACTCAGATTTACAGGTAGCAAATATTTCTGGTAGGGGTGTAAACGAGCAGAGCCTTGCCGAGCTTTGTCGAGATCGACTCGGGCTCATGAAATCTGGACTCATGAAATCTGGACAAGGCTTGGACTTGGCTCAAGCTTGGTAAAAAATTTTGGGCTCAAGCTCGTTATTTTTTCAAGGCTCGGCTCGCAAAAGCTCAGCTCATGAAAAGCTCGGCTCGGCTCGTAAAAGCGGCTCGTTAAAAGCATGGAAAAAAACAATTTAGCAATAATTCTTTTTTTTTTTCTGTGAATTCAGCACTAATTCAATTAAATTAATTAATATTTTTTAATTACTTTGACTTAAGCACTCCACTAATTTATTTTATATTTAATAATTAATATTATATATATATATATATATATATACACAAATTTATATATGATATATAAGACCGAGTCGAACCTACCTAAGCTCGGCTCAAGCTCGTTAAAATAATGAGCATTTTTTTAGGCTTAGGCTAGGCTCGCGAGCCTAAATATTGAGCTCACTCGTTGACAACCCTAATTTCCGGTGTCTCTTTGCCCTTTTATCAAGTGGACGGTTTAGATTAGTCAAAAATTACTCCACGTGACAAAAAATATCATGCTTTAGATATTATAAAAAAAAAAAAAAATAGTACTGACACTGGGGTGCAAAATCACTCTAGGTTTCTGAAGTGTATGCCACACCAGGTTTCTAACCCTGATGCTTCTTACATTCTACCAAGCCCCAAAAGCTGAGAGTAATTATAAATGATAAACTCGACATAGTACATAAACGTTAATACAAAGGAAAAGATCCTTATAACTAACCATTAGTCGGTTTTTAACGGTTGAGATTTTATCCAAAAACATTGATGACCGTAAATTAAAGTTTTTCATTATGCAGCAAAGCAAATCTTGCCTCAATACAGTTGTGAGCAGTTGAGATTTTTATACAAAATTAAAATTTGATGGCGGTAAATAAAGTTCTGTATCATGTTGAAAAAGTAAATATTAGCACAATAGACTAACTATAAAAACATGCAGAAGGTTTAACATTTCATGCTTTTTATATATATATATAAAATGAGTACTACAATTTACCTCAACAAATGAATGCCCATGATAAAGATTCTATTACAGATGGGAGTGACTTTGAAGATTGGATAACTTTAACATAATTTATTATTAAATTCTAAGTAGAGAAAAGTTAACGCCAAGAAAAAGTTGCCTACAGCTAATCGGGTTAGCTGGTTGCCCTACAAAATACCTTTGTTTTCTCGACGGTTTGAAACCGCCGTTATATATCATATGATCGTCGTCGAATAATACGCAGACAGTTTATTTAACCGCAGAGAAATACTCCACTGCCATAGGTATTATCAGCAGTTTGCACGACGGTTTAAAAAAACTGTCGACCTAGGAGTCCTAGATCGGCGGTTATAACACCGCCGATATAACCTATACAAGACGATGGTTATATATTACCACCGACAAGAAGGGTACTTTGTTTCAGCGGTTTTATGTAAAACCGTCAACCTATGTAATCTATAACGACGGTAGTAACCGCCGACATATATTATGTATCTCTGCGGTTCTATGTAACCGCCGAGAATAGCATTTTTTTTTTTAAAAGCAATTTCTTTATTTATAAAAGATTACGAACCTGTATAAAAAAAAATCTTGTATAAAAACAAAACCTATACAAGCAAAAACACCATTCAAGATTACAACTAAACCTGTACAAGCACAAACATCATTCAAGTCAATAAACCTGTACAAAGAGCAATTAAACACTACAATTCAAGTCTCTATATTAAACCTACAA
>JAUPMG010089728.1:0-12602 GCA_031762675.1 Pachysandra terminalis
TATATATTATGATATTTAGGTTATATAATGATTTTAATTGATCCAATGAGATTGGTTCTATATTGACTTACCACTCTCATGTGGAATGGGGCAAATTTTTTTTTTTTTTTTGAATCTTTAGGGTCTCAATTGAGTACTCTATGTTCGGGATGTGACAAAGTTGGTATTAGATAGTAAGTTTTATGTTTTTCAAAAGAATTCAAAATTTTTAGTGTGATTGTGTACTTATTAATGTTTTTCCCACTACGTATACATGTTTGTTACCTTACATGTACTGTGGATTTCTTCTTTCTTTCTTTGCACAAGCTTACTGATTATTCCACTTTCATAATGGCTTGTGGAAGGAGAGGTAATGTGGGTACGAGTTCATCAGGAGGGGGTGATGACCAGAATCCCCAACTAACTGAAGTTTACTAAGCATTAGGAGAGATGGTTTGATGATGCGACAAGCTTAAGGACAAACGATTCCACAATAGTCTGTTGTATAGCAAGACAACCGTAACATTGAAAAGTTCAGGAAGCTTGGACCTACTATTTTCGAAGGAACGATTGATCCAATGGAAGCTCAAGCTTGGATTGACTCATTGGAACATATTTTTAAGGTAATAGAGGTTGAGGAACGAAAGATGGTTCATCTAACAATGTTTATGCTAGAAGGTGAAGCTAGAAGATGGTGGAAATCAACTTTGGATGTAGTGCAGCATGAGATTTTGACTTGGAGAGAATTTAAGGTACAATTTTATTTGGAATACTTTCCTAAGAATGTTAAGAAGGATAAGGAGTTGGAATTCATGAGATTGGAACAAAATTCCATGTCATTAATGGAGTATGAAGCAAAGTTTAAAGAGTTACCACAGTTTGCCCCATATGCGGTGGACGATGAAGAGAAGAAGGCTTTTAGATTGGAGAGCGGACTAAGGCCTCACATTACGAGTCGTTTAGTGGTATGAGAATTCATTATTTATCATGAAGTAGTGGATTGTTCTCGTTAGGTTGAGAAAGACATGCTAGAACTCAAGAAGACACATGAATAGAGAATGGGGAAGAGCAATAATAGAACTGGAAATTTCAGGAACTATCAAGGGCAGTCAGATCAACAAAAGTGGCAAAGGACGCATGGACCAAGAAACAATCAGAATGTCGGATTCTAGAGTACGAGGTGCTCCAATTGTGAAAATATGGAACATCATCAAAGGGATTGCCGTATGCCAAGGAGACAACAGATACCTTATCAAGGTCAGCAACAGCAATTTGTGCCTAAACCTCATTATCAACAGAACCAAAATTTAGTGCAACAGTAGCAACAGCAGAAAGGGAACAAGAATGGAGTACCTCGGCAACAACAACAACCTCAATAGCAACAAGGAAGGGTCTATGCCTTAAAGTAACAGCAAGGTGAAGTGATGGAAGGTACTGTTCAAATTTTTCATATTTCAATGTGAGTTTTATTTGACATAGAAGCATCTCATTATTTTATAGCACATTCATTGTTTGATTGTTTGAGTTTACCTTTGGAAGAGTTGGAGCAGGGTTTGATGGTTGTGAACCCAATAGAAGGTTCAACATATCTAGTAGGTGAGTCTGGATTACCTATAAACCTGATAGTACTTAACATGAAGGAGTTCTATGTTATTCTGGGTATGGATTGGCTAACTACATATCATATGCAGATAAACCGTCATAACAGAATCATATCTTTAATGTTATCAGAAGGGAACGTAGTAAAGGTTAGAGGACCACAATCTAAAATTCTAAATCAATTGGTAGTTTTGGATTTATGGTCAATGGAAGAGAAGCTTGGTTAGGAGTTGATTCTTGTGGTGTGTCAATTTGGAACCATATTCCAAGATATACCAGGATTACCTCCTAAGAGAGATATTGAATTTCGTATTGACTTAGCGTAAGGTGCTAATCCTATTGCATTACCTACGTATCGCATGACACCTACTGAGTTGGAGGAATTGCGAGTTCAATTGGCTGAGTTACTTGTAATTAATTTCATTAGACCTAGTACATCATTTTGGGAAGCGCTAGTTCTATTTGTTAAGAAAAAGGATGGATCTTTGAGATTGCGTATCGATTATAGTAAGTTGAATCAAGTAACAGTGAAGAATAACTACCCGTTGCCTAGAATTGAAGACTTGTTTGATCAATTGAATGGTGCAAGATTTTTTACGAAGATAGATCTCAGATCAGGATATAATCAATTGTGGATCAAGGAAGAAGACATTCCAAAGACAGCTTTCAGAATGAGGTATGGACATTTCGAGTTCGTAGTGATGTCATTTGGTTTGACTAATTCTAGCATCTTTTATGGACATGATGTAGCGTATTTTCAGACCTTATTTGGAAATTCATACCTTATTTGGATCAATTTCTATTAGTGTTTTTGGATGATATATTAATATACTCTAAGACCAAGGAAGAGCATGAGGATCATCCCAAGATTACCTTACAGACTTTAGTAAACAATTAGTTGTATGCTAAATTTTCTAAGTATGACTTTTGGAGAGAGGAAGTGAAATTCTTAGGACATGTGGTGTCTAAGGATGGAGTTTCAATGTATTCAGAGATAGTAGAAGCGGTATTGAATTAAGAACAATCCAAAAATGCATTAGAAGTTAGAAGTTTTCACGAGTTGGTGGGTTACTATAGACGTTTCATTCAAGGTTTTTCTCTTATAGTAATATCGTTAACGAAGCAAACCATGAAGGAAGTCAAGTTTGTTTAGAGTGAAGAATGTGAGAAGGCATTTTCAGAACTTAAGGAACGATTGACAATAGCACCAGTATTAACTATTCCTGTAAGCGGTGTGAAGTTTGTGATCTATGCGGATGCATCTTTGTTAGGATTAGGATGTGTTTTGATGCAAGAAGGGAAAGTTATAGCTTATGCTTTGAGATAACTCAAAATCACGACAGGAATTATCCCACTCACGATTTAGAGTTGGTGGCAATAGTTATTACTCTTAAGATTTGGAGGCATCATTTGTATGGAGAGACTTTTGACGTGTTTTTTAATCACAAGAGTTTGAAGTATTGTTTTCTCAGAAGGAATTGAATATGAGGCATAAGGGATGGATGGAATTGGTCAATGATTACAACTTTTCATTGCAATATCATCCAAGGAAGACCAATGTAGTGGTAGATGCGTTGAGTAAGAAGCCTAGAAGTATTCTGGCACATATGATGATTCAAGAATGGTTACTTTATGAGAAGCTTGCAGACTTGGGAATTCAGATTTGTGAGTATGTGTAATTTACTCACTAAACCGCCATTGAAGTGCAGAATCATTAAACTACATGTGAAGTAATCATGGTCACAAAAGTTGGCTAAAGATGAACAAAAACCATATTGGAAGAAAGCAGAAGATAGAAGTATTAGATTGAAAGGAAGACTTTGTATACCTAATGATGAGGATTTGAAAAGAGAAATTTTGGAGGAAGCTCATAGATCGAAGTATTGTATTCATCTAGGAGGAACTAAGATGTACAATGATTTGAGGAGATACTATTGGTGGAGAAAGATGAAGTTAGACATTACACACTTTGTGGCTAGATGTGTAGTTTCTCAACAAGTGAAGGCAAAGCATCTGAAACAAGGGGGAACCTTACAACCTTTACCAATTGGAGAATGGCAGTGGAAACATATTTCGATGGATTTTATTTCTGGATTACCCAAGACTCATAATAACCATGATATGATTTGGGTGATGGTAGATAGATTAACCAAATCAGCTCATTTTCTACTGCCAAGGATTTCAATGAATACAGATGACTTGGCTAAGTTGTATGTGAAGGATAGTCAGATTGCTTGAAGTGCCAATTATGATTTTTTTTCGAATCAAGATTCATATTTTAAGAGAATTTCGAGAACGATATTTTCTTAAGGAGGGAAGATTGTAAGATCAAATTAAATTAATAGGGTAAATATGTAATTATATATGAATTTAGGGAGTAATTTGAAATTTTAGTAATAACTAATATGTTTGACTAGTTGTGATTGGTGTATTGTATCATGGGACACCATGTGCAACTCACACAATTATAACTCTCTTAAGTTATAGTGTATGGCTAGGATTTCGTAGGAAATTATAATTTAATCTAAGGGGTTGAGAAATTAGATAACTTAAAACTAATTTTAGATAGACTTGAACTGATCAAATTAGACTAAGAGAACTAACCTAATCGATCCTATTGTGATTTTCGAATTTGAGAGAAGAAGGAATTGAGGAGCATCCGTAGAAGGGAGAAGAGTTGAAGCTTGAAGTTTGAATAAAAGAATTTGCAGAAGAATTCAACCATTAACAAGAAGAGAGTGTTTCTCTACTCAGCAAAATCTATAATGCGAGGTAAGTATTCAAATAAACTTTTATTTTTAAAATGGTATAGGTATATATGTCATATTCAATAACTAGTTGTCGATCTTCTATTTCACTTGCATTTATTACTAATGAATGAATTGGACCTTTGCATTGTGACCATGGGCCAAGATATTGGTAAATTGTGACAAGCACTTGATGTATGCTACCTATGTGATATGGCAGTCTTTGTATGGCTAATCAGTATAGATTGAGATAAGGTGAGAGGCAAGTCCTGTATGGGAACCTCAATAGACCCATGGCTATGCTGATTGGTGTAGCTTGTGATAAGATGAGGGGAGGTTTTGTATGGATGCCCCAATAGACCCATGGCTATGTGATAAGGTTGAGGAGTGAGGCTTGTATGTGGACTCCAATAGACCATTGATGACTACTGTTGGTGGTTAGTACATCGTTGATGTTCACAAGTGAGGTTCTGGGGGACGCCCTATATTCGTTCCTTAGATAAAAAAGAGAGGTTGGGACTATACCCTCGTAGGTTAAACACCCTAAAACTGCAGTACATATGTAGAATACTTGAGAGTCTGTCCGCCTAAGGGGCCCTGGTGCTGAAAGAGACATCTTGGAGATTAAGGATGATCTTGTGTGAATAAACTTTGTATGAATGCTAAATAGCATTAATCTCATATTGATTCTACTTGGTTTTCTTGTGTGATGAGACACTAGACTTGATTTATGAGCATTAGGCATCCTACATTCATGTAGTGTGGTTAGTCGAGAGAACTTGCATGCATTATGGCTTACCTTAGTGAGATTGGGAGAGAACTGTATACTCTGTAATTGTTTATATATTATATAGTTTAAAAAGTTAAATCATTATTCTCCTCATCTCAATTATTACATTATTTTTCTATTATCATATGATGTGTTTTTGCATAAATACCTATGCAATGTGGGACTACTCACCTGGGCTTCTATCTCAATCTTGTTGTTTAATATTTTTTAGGTACAAAGTTGCTTGCTCACGAGAGATATGGATTTGGGGTCATGGGTAGTGGATAGATTTACTATATATATATGTGTGTGTGTGTATATGTATTTATGAATATGATTGTTCTTTTCTTTTAGGTAAGCATGTAATTAGCATATTCTTAAGATGATTTTAACTCTGATTTAAATGTTTTTGCTTTACTTTGATGTTCCATCTTTCTTCTTAGAGGGATAAGAGTTGCACTTGTGGGTTCAAAGGTACCTAGAAAGGTGTACCCTGAAATTGGGGTGTGACACAACTTAAGGAAGTAATGTACCAATATCCGAATCCAGCAATGCCAAATTTCACAAAACAGTTCACCATTGTGTTCGCTGCAAGTGGTGTTGAAATTGGAGCCGTTTTATCTCAATCCAAACAACCAATTGCCTTCCTCAGTCACGCTCTACATGATAAGAACCTAACCTTATATACATATGAAAAGAAACTATTGGCTCTAATTGTTGTAGTTCAAAAGTGCGGGCCTTATCTTCTAGGACACACATTTAAAATCAAAATGGATCAAGGAAGCCTTAAATATCTCATTGAAAATGAATCACAAAGTTATCTCAACAAAGGTGTTTATCAAAACTGCTTGGATATGATTATGTGATTGAGTTCAAAAGAGGAGTAGGTAATGGGGCTACTGTGACTCACTATCATGGTTACCAAAAGTGAACATGCATGCCATATATTTTTTTCATGTATGCATGGTTAGAAGAAGTTAAAACTGAATTAACACTTTGGAAGATCTCAAAATGCTCCTAAAACGGTGGGAAGATGGATAACTTGAGAGAGCGGATCATGTGTGGGTGGAAGTTAGGTGCGGGAAAGTGCAGGTGAAAGATTATTGGCTCACGTCAGTTAAATTCGTGTGAATAAAGAATAAAAGCATTTTAGTTTTTTTTTTTTTTTTCTTTCATTTACATGTGCGGGTGGCCAATAAAGTGCCGCTCGCACGGTAAGGCCACCTGCACTTGTTCCACTGCGATAACTTGATAAGAGAAAGTATGCATGATTGGGTGGACTTCTCTATAGTGTTCGTTCCACTATTTTACCAAAATTGTTGCAGCAGTTTCACGGTCCAACTGGAGGTCACTCAGGATTAGGACTGTCAATGGGTTGGATCTAGATCCGATACCGATCCGAATTCGTTTAAATTTATTCAATTAAATCATATTTTTATCCGTTTTGATGTTCATCGGATCGGATTTGGATCTGGATTCGGATATTGGTACATCCGACCTGATTAAGATCCGTATCCGATTAGATTAACATATATGTGCAGCATTTTTTTTCTCTTTTTGTCTTCTTTCTTTAGCTGTTTGGGAATATGTTTTTAATTTAAGTTAAATTACATTATCCACTGATATTTGACAATCTATTTGTATTGCATTTTAAATAATTTGTTAATTATTTCATTCTTAAACATTTTTACTATCGAATTCAAATATATAATCAGATTCGGATCTTAGTCGAATTCGAATATGGATCCTATAAATATAATCGGACTCGGATTCATTTACTCATATGAAAGATCGGATGGATCTTTAATCGGATTCAGATCTCCTTGAATTTAGTTGAATTTGGATTGGATCTCCTTGAACCTGCCCGAATCCGACCCGTTTACAGCCCTACTTAGGATACTATCGAACCTTGTCAGTGAATCAAAGAAAATTTCTTTTGGTCGTCCATGAGAAAACGGGTCAATCAATTTGTTTAAGAAAGTCACGAATCAGAGAACATTGCGAATTAGGATCTTGTGGGCGCGGATCCTCTGTGGTGTACACCACAAGGGTCAGCCCTGTGAGTAGAGACAGCCCCGAAAGGCTGTCTCTACTCATAGGGAATCCCCTGTGGAGTACATCACAGAGGATCCCGATCCGGACGTTGTACAATATATACCCATTTAGGAACAAGTTTGGACTGAGATCTCTTCATCAAACAGGACATTCATCCCTCGTTTAAACTCCAATTTGGCATATTGTAACTGGTGCAATGTGCATGCACCATGATAGTGCCACGATGGGCATCCAATTCGGTCCGTGTTAAGAACCTAACCATTGCTCCAAAAACCTCAGGACTTAAGGAAACTCATTTAGTTAAGCACTTAACTAGGATCGTAACATTCCACCACGCTTTTGTAACTGACGTTCGCGTCAGCCCACTCTATGGACACTGACTCGATGGTAGTCCTCTCTCTTTGGTGGCTCCACCCACTTATTAGTATTCATTGCCTTAGCATCATGCCCATACATAATACCAAGGTATTTTAATCCAGCCTATAATTGCTTCTTCCGTGACTCGAACCCGTGACATGATTTAGGCTTTGATACCAATTGTTCATAACCTAACCATTGCTCCAAAAGCCCCAGGACTTGTGAAAACTCATTTAACTAAGCACTTGACCATTAGGATCGTAACAATGAACTTCGGTCAAGTGTTGTTAACTTAAGGAGATGCATTAGGAATCAATTCTTCCGTGTTTGTACATGACTTGAGTGTGCCTAAATATGTGGAGTTCGTACTGAGAAAATAGTTAGGTGCATATGGGTCCACATAGATTTTGGGCCAGTAAAGATGCTGAAGAATTAGATGTACGGATTAAGTCTAGAGCGAAGAGGATGATGTCATGAATCCGTTTAGTTCATATAATTCGCAAAAGCCTGCATTATCGAGTATGATATTTCCTCTTAGAAAATAGGTATAACTTAACATCTACCTTAAGGAGGAATGGTGTTGCTTGACATCTTTCTATGCTAAAGTATGGCACAAGACAGCATTTCTCAAGGGGCCTTATGGTTGGCTTTAATATCAAATAAATTTAGGATCACCTAGGACTTCGATGATATATCCCAAGGCGGTGTTAAGGCCAGTGGCTTGACAATATTGCACTCTAGTTGAGCTTGGAAGCTAGAATGCTGTATTGGGCTAGCATGGATAGACATAATCAACTTAAAAGCTATTGCGAAGTCACAAGGGCTGAGCGTGAGCTTGTGTTAAGACATGCCTTGGATATGAAAATTGCCATCGCTATAGTTATATGAAGAAATTCAATCAACGTATCCAGGCTATCAATTGTAATTGTAATCTAATGAATTAAAAAAAAAAAAAAAAAAGTACTGTAATTGATTGAATGACATGAACTGATTCCCCCCTCCCCCTCCCCCTCCCCGTCTATTTATTTATTTTCCTGTGTGAAATACAATTCCTGTGAATTGGTCATCCGAATGCAAGAATTAGATTCTACACTAGTCAATACAACTCCGACCTCAGAATTCCGGCGATCCAATGTACACTATTTGCCATGAAAATCAGACATGTACATGTAGATAGAGAGCCTTCCACTGCCGGACCTCACCTGCTTAGACCAGACCAAACTCTTTTGGATCCCTCAAGCAAGCCACCGCTCAATAATCACAATGAGAAATGCATCAACATTTCACCACTGATTTATCAATTACCTGCTAAAGATTTATGCTCGGACTTCAACTATGTCCCCATCCTTGAGCTCCATATTTGGTAGTGCAAGCTGACCATTTACTAATACTAGCTTTCCCTCCAGTCCTACTCTTGTAGCAGCATCTGCAGCAGTGCTTCCGGTTCTCATCCTCATTATCTCACCATGCGGCCATGATATAATCACAATTTCGCCAAGAATAACAGAACCACTGAATGGTATTGTGCCATTCTTTGTTTCTCTAAGACCAGCTTCAGAGCGTACCTGCTCCTCCCACTGAAGCATTGTCCTCAATAAATGTACCTATAATGAAAGCAGATATCAATATAAGAAACTTTTTATTGAACAGATCCATATGTATGAGAAATACATTGACTGGCTAGAAGTCTGTTATGATCTTTCTATGCAGTATATACACTACAAAAAGTCATCGATGAGGAGTTTCAGCCTTTTGAGATTCCTAGTCAATGTGGTCAGAGTTCGTTATAGTTGATTCTAGAAGTTTATTTTTTATTTATTTTTATTTAAAAAAATAAAAAGAAGAAAGAAGAGGAAGAAGAAACCAGAAGAAAATAATAGGGAAAGAAGAGAGTTTCTCTTTCTCTCTCTCTCTCTCTCTCTCTCTCTCTCTCTCTCTCTCTCTCTCTCATAACTTTCTATTATTATTTATATAAAACAGGATGATTATAATGCCCCTAATAATTTACAAAGGACCCTTAGGTCTAAACTTATGTAAATGCCAGGAATACCCTTGAGCACAAGTATACTTGAATGGTCAGATGCCCCAATGTATGCCTTCTCATGGATTACAGAAATATCATTATTGTCATCTCCTTTTACTTCTCTCTTACTAAATCATGTGTGTGTGTGTAAGGGATTACTGACACATCACACACCATCATCTACTTCTTTCTCTTACAAACTCTTTAAATTTGAATGGATCACTAACATATCATCATCATCATCTACTTTTTCTTATCTCTGCCTTGTTATTTATAGTAGCTTGCTTGCTACTATCTATTGCATGGGAAACACTGACGTTCAGAAAATCCTACCTGGTTTCAAAAAAATAGACAAAGGATTAGGAACCCCAAAACATATTCACAATCTCAAACCAAAAGACTGTTAAATTAGATCACTAGGATGATTGGCTCTTAATTGTCCTAGGAAATCTTAAGGCTTATGTTTATTAAACACCTGTTCAAAGCATCTTGCATCGGGATATCCTAATTAGGGCTGCCAACAAGTCAGACTCGGAACAGATATAATAGTATCTAAGTTTGAATCCAATGCCTGAATCTCCTTACAAGTTGGGACTGATCTTCCATACATGTATGCAATTTCGAGTCCGATTAGTTTTAGAATTCTGAATTTAAATCTAATCAAAATTTTCACTTGATTAGTTCACATACTATTACAACTTAAAAGTCCAATTAAATTAATGCATAATTTTAAAATTTATTTAACTCATTTTAAAACAACATTGACAGAATGAAAGAATCATAAGTCATAACAACCTGTTGAGCCACACTCCATACATGGTTTAAAACCATTGATTGCAGGTAGCTTGTAAGTGGGGGTTCATTTATATAGAGGTGCTGGTGACGGGTTGAGGTTTCCCTTACTGGTGTGGGATAGGAGATAGACCCTAACAAGGGAACCCCACCTCACTAACCATTTGTACGATTTTTAACATGTTTTGATACATACATGCCTATATATATTAGTGGATGCCCTGTGCAATGCACGGGTTTGTGATAAAGGTTTTTGGGATTGAGCTTCACATTCAAAATTCCATAAGAAAAAACTTGATGGGTAAAATTAGTAGTATGGTAAGCCAAGTTAAGTAATAAGCAATTCTCAAAGAAGCACCGTTTGGACAATGAAATAAATCACATAGATAAGTTTGAAATATTAATTGTCATTATATAAAAGCCATTTTAATTATTTTTATTACACTAAAGCTTCTCAATAACCTTCATTTTATGATTATGAGACAATTGATTGAGTTGATTTTAGTAATTTATGCCACACTGAACTACTTCAGATTCTAAGGCGTTTCCAAGTCAAGCTTTCAAGTTCAGTTGTTGAAGTCCTACGCGATTGGCAAGCTAAGCCAATCCAGTCTAGCTAGAGGCGGATAGCTCGAGCATACAGAAAGTGTTAGAGAGGAAATTTCAAGTGGGCAATATGGTGCTACCACATTCTGGTCAATCCTGGCTCTGCAGTGAATCTCTTGCCATTACGCACTCTCAAAAAGGTCTGATGGCATGGGAAGAGCTTAGTTAAGGTTTTACCAACCTGCCTAAAAACGGGTCAACCCAAACTCAACCTGCCAACTCGTTGGGTATCCGTTTAAGTTGTTTTAATAGATTTATAATTATTTTTTAAAATTATTTTATTATTTATAGGTATTTTAAAACTTATTTTAAGTTAAAAATACCTATTATTTCTTTTTTGAAAAGAAATCATGTTCAATAATTATTTTCATAATCTATATTAAAATTTAATACATTAAATGAGGTTATATTTTATTATTAATTTAAAATTAAAATTAAAAATTAATTAATTAATCCTGAACCCAACCCGCCAACCCGTTGGGTATTCGTTTAAGTTGTTTTAATAGATTTATAATTATTTTTTAAAATTATTTTATTATTTATAGGTATTTTAAAACTTGTTAGAGTATCTCCAATCGTTCCCTATAAATTTCCCCATATTTGGGGGTAAGTTTGATTAAAAACTCAAATTTGGGGAAGAGCTCTCCAATCATCCCCCTAAAAATTTCCTCAAAGCTTTTTAAAAATTCCAATTTTATCCCAAAAGTCCCTTTTAATGAATTATTCCCTCCAAATTTTATTTCTTCTACTTTTTTCCCTCCAAAATTTTTTCCCCTCTCAATTTTTTATTTTCTCTCAAATTCTTGAAAAGTCAAATTTTCCCTCCAATTTTAAATTTTCCCCAAATTATATGTCAACTATTTTTCCTATAAATTGAGCCCTCCCATCCGAACCAGTCTTGTTCTTCTTCTTCTTCTTCTTCACGTCATCTACCGCCTTCAAACTACTCCCACATCTGTACCCTCTCAAAGCCCCATCAATCCCTCACTCACCTGAACCCATCAACCCCAAGTCTAACTCTAAACCACCACCTAAACCCTGTTTTCTACTCAGTCTTCCTACAAATCAAACCAATACCTCATCCCACCACATTCCTCTCTAACCTCCCTTTACCAGAATCCAAACCAACTGTAAAATCCCCCATTAAAACCATCTCCATCAACCTGAAACTCCACCATTACCCACAATCACCTTCGTCCTCACCCGACCATCACCATCGTCCACACCTGAAAACCCAGCTCCCTGTTCAAATCCTCACCCAATTGAAATGAAGCCTTTAAAAATGACTTTGGTTACTTCTCTTTTATCATCATCTTCTTCTTCTTCTTCAGATGACGATGAAGAAAGAGCGTCACTTGTGGCTCTTTATCAGACGAACCAAAATGCAATGTTGGAAATCTTAAGAGAAGAGGCAGAACAACGCAACAAACAAGGTGGTTCTGCTTCAAGACGTAGATACATCCGTAGCGAAAGAAGAACGGGTCACAATCGATTGTTCGCTGATTATTTTGCTGAAGATCCAGTTTATCCGCTTTTAACGTTTCGGAGACGCTTTCTAATGACGCGTTATTTATTTGTACGTATTCTTAATGCTATTAAAGCACATAATCCTTATTTTGTTCAAAAAATGGATGCATGTCAGGTTCTTGGATTATCTCCCCTTCAAAAGATGACA
>JAUPMG010089749.1:0-12602 GCA_031762675.1 Pachysandra terminalis
GTTCATGACCAGAATATGGTCATTGACCCAATTGGTTATGCTGTGCATGTGTGGTGATTGTGCACACTAACTAATCAAGCAAATAGTGTATAGTTGTGCAATAGCTCTAGATATATAAGTCATGTTATATGTTGTGCAATGTGCATAGGGTGTAAGTATAATCAATAACTGTATACAATGGGCTCAGAAAACCAGATTAAGATGAGTTATGGCAATATCAGAATCATAATGTAATTCCAAGTCAATATGTCAATTAAGCATATAAACATATCCATCATATTTCAAATCATCCAAACACCATCAATAATGCATTTAAAACATCCAATTACACCTGCATGAGAAATATTATATCACAATTCAAAGTATTAACCAGCGGTGCATTAGCGGTTGGCCTGGCGGCATACCGCTAATCACTGCCCAGGAACAATAAAACAATAAATAGAGTCAACGGTGAGCTTTGCGGTTCACCGCTTGCTTGCCGCTAGAACACAGTAGATACTGTCTGTGTCTAGTGGTGAGCTTTGCGGTTCACCGCTAGCTTGCTGTTAGACCTAGAATAGGATTTTCCAGATTTAACATACAGTCGGGATTTTGGTCATAACTTGGTCAATACTCATCAGAATCACCTTAAATGTATTTTGTTGGATTCCTAACGAACAGGTAAATCTTAGAAAAATATAAAATAAATAACATAAAATATATACATTGGTCCGGGACTCAGTCGATGAGGTCTGTATAGTTTTCCAGTTTCAGTTAGAAAATAGAGTTTAATTTGAATACCTACCTGAGTTCTTGATGACTCTTCTTCTTCCTCCTCTTCAAGCTTCAAGTCTGAACCTTCTTCTCCAAGCTCCAGCAGTTCCAGCAATACTCTCAATCGCTTTCACTCTCTTGATTATGATTCACACGTCCCAATCTATCCTATATATAATACTATAGTCTTTTACTTAGTTTAGGATTAGTTAATTAAGTTAGATTGATTTACAGCCCTTAGATTAAGTTAGATTAATTCTATCCTTTAGATTTGAAGTGTTCTAGTTCTAGTTGAATATAATGATTAATCTTATCTTACTTTAATCCTAATTATTTTAATATTCTTACCTTTTAATCTTAATCTTTATATTAATCTCTAAGTGTTTCTACAATATCCTAACCATTGATTTTAACTGTTCAAGTTGTATTAGGAATATTAATAAGTGTATAGATATTGGTCAAGAATCCTAGTTCCATTATAACTAAATCTTTAAGTATCCTAGTTTATTAATCACAATAATTATCTATTAATTAATCTAATTAGGCCTTAGTCTAGTTGGGTCAAAGTCTTATTGGGCTTTACCTAAGTCCTGTCTAATTAATTATTAGAGTTAGGTCATGTTTGGTTACTTCTAGATTAATCCATTAACTCAGTTTTCTTTTTAAGCTTTTATTCTTTACTAATGACTTTTGTTTGTTTACTATAACTTATAATCCTAATTATGCATTATTTTATTAATCACCTTAGTTTAATTATAGCCTTTAGATCTAAGTTCCTATAAGATCCTAGCCACACATCTTAACTTAAAGAGATATGATTGTGTGTGAAGCACCTAATTTCCTATGGTTCAACCCACCAATCACAATCAGTTTAAGTCAAACATAATGGCTACTATCAAAGTTTCAAATTAACCCTATATTTAAATTAATTACAAATTAACCCTATGAAAGTTCAGGTTATTACACATACACATAGAATTACCGAGTGTCTTGTAGCCCATAGTTGCCCATATGTAGCCAAAGGTACATTGGTGGGATGTAACAGAAAGAAACAGTCTTTGGTCCTGTAGTCTTACGTGACCCATGTAGGCAGTTGGCACCATTGGTGGGATAGGTAAGATCTACCATGGACATCAGTGGTCATACTTGGCAATGGCATGCATTAACATGTTTATGTGATTATATTGTGAATTGCGGAAAAAAAGGAGATATGACTCTATTTTGAATAATCATGAGCATACGACATCTTGTAGTTGAGTAGATGTGAGTGGACTAGCATGCATGTTACCAAACCCGATGAGAATGGATGAGAGAACTGCATGGTGTTCTGATTGTTGTGATGTACTTGATTAGAAAACTATTTAGTAGATGTTAAAGATTCATATTTGGAGGATATTAAGGACTGTAACTAGTAGAGGTAAATAAGGTAGAAGTTAGCATACGTTAAGAACAAAATATGTAAATGTTAAGTATCAGATTATGTAGTAGTCACATGAGAACAGGTAAAGGTTAAGAACTGGATAATATAAATGGTAAAGTTAGGAAGACTAAGTATTGTGGATGGAATTATGTAGATGAGAAGGATTGAAATGTGTAAAAGCAAATAAGGAACCATGTTAATGTTATGAACTAAATCACATGGAGGTTTAGAATATTAAGACATTAATGTCAAGAACTATTATGAATTATCATAAACCACCTATACGGTATTCCAAATTTATTTACCGGTTTGTGTTTTTGAGTAAATACCCGGTTATTACGGGTTTACTCACGAGCTTTATAGCTCACCCTCATTGATATATGTTTTTTAGGTTGTTTTGCTTACTCTGATAGATTACTAGCTAGCTTTGGGTAGAAAACTTCAACATCATGAATCGGTTAGTAATATCCTGGTACTGTATATCTACAATTTAGATTATTATTTGACTCTCGTTATTCACTTGTTTGCCAACTTCTGCGAAGGAGGTGAGAGTTGCATCTATCGGATTCTAGTGATGACCCCATATGGGTATACCCTAGGATTGGGATGTGACACTAACTCAATTCCTACGTCCGGCACTCGTTAGAAAAATGCCACTCGGCCCCCTCGCCATCCCAACTCTATAACACAGAATGTCGGAAGACATGAGATTCTAACAATGCCACAGAAACCAGGCTCAACAAGTATTGCAATAAGTTGACAAACGTCATCTGGCGAGGTGGTGAATGTCAAGCATTATGAGATTCGATGACGAATGTCCAGGGAGGATTGAACTCGTCACTACTGTAAAAGTGTACCAAGCCAGTTTGTACGATGGAGAGACAACACAAATGTGAGATTTGATGAATCACGTCTTTCATGAAGATGCCGAGTCTAAAATGTAAGTCTCGACGGAAGCCGTCATGGAGCTCGCCACTCTTACAATGAGATTATGACAAACAACATGAGAGTTTGCCGATAAAATAAAATTAGTGCTAAGGATTTGTGTATGGCGTCAAGTCCGGCAAGTCAACAACATCGCACTAACAACCACATCTTCTATGGCAAAGCTAAATGTAAGTCTGCACGGAAGTTGTCATGGAGCATGTCATGCTTACAATGAGATCATGGCGAAAAGAATAAGAGTTGGCTGGAAAAAGAGAATGAGAGCTGAGAATTTGTGGATGTCGTCAAGCCCGGTAAGGCAACGACCCTCACACTGACAGCCACATTTTCTATGGTAAGACTAGTCGAGAACTTGTGTATGCGTTGATCTGATAGGGTGACTGATCTTCGAATAGACAACCACATTTTATATGGCAATGAGATGCCCACAAAGCCATCCAGGAATTTGTGTATGGAGTCTGATCTAGGAGGGTGAAGATCCTCTAGACAGACAGCCACATTTTTTATGATTCTATATTTTCAGATGGAAACACCTAAAAACACTCAAGAATTTGTGTATGGCATTGGATCTATAAGAGCAACGACTCTTTAGACCGACAATCACATATTCTATGACAATAGTCTTTCAAGAAAGTACAACTTCAATGGTGAGAATATTAGAATACGAGAATAGTAAGCTCGACAAACCCATTTTGTCGAGGAAGTACTTTAGCCAAAGTGAAGAAAAACAAGCCAAGGTGCATACCTTGAAATATTTGCTGAAGTTCAAAAGTTTTGAAGAATGAGATGTGTAAGAGAATGTATGAGATGGAAAAGAGAGAACGATAAGTGAAGAATGAGTTGCAGGAGGAGCATGTCTCTTCTGGCATACATAACGGAGGAATAAGTAATGTTGTCATATCACTTGCATCGGCAATGCTTCGACTTCCACACAGGTATTTGAGGAGAGATTATGGTAATAAAGGTACCACACTATTAGTTAAGATTTTTTTAGTATAATGAGATAAGAGAATGAGAATATATTGACTTAAGGTATTTTCTCCCAAAAATGACCTTGGCATTTTTCCTCCTGATGTTCTGCAAATGCCATCGACAAAAGGGGCTTAATGTTGATGGTCATTTCTTTTTAAGAATTCCATGTTAGCATAACGAGGTGAGATGGAGGATCCCAAGCCACGTCTTCACCTATTGGACTGCCAAGTTAGCATACAATTGGGATTTGAGACATTAACAACTTTTGTTAATTTTGTCGAACCGGGTTCACAGGGGATTCCCAATGAACGAACTTAGACTTTGATGAACCCATTTGGTATCCAAAACGCATTGAAAAATACGATGAGAGGAACCGGGATGGGCGCTTTGCCCAAAAGAGTTATAATAAGAGAAAGAACAAACCCCGGAAAGAACCCCCCTGACTCGACAATTGCCGAGGTCATCAATATGAGATTTGAGATATTAGAAACTTTTCCCAACTTGGTCAAACCGGGTTTTCCGAGTGTCTTTGACAAACCTAACTAAGACTTGGCTGAGCTATTTTTGGTGTGCCAAACTTATCGGCAAACCCTGCGAAAACGAGCCACAATATACCTAAATAAAGTTCTAAAAGTGCATGAGAATAAAGGAATGTAGAAGAAGTTAGTCGAAGCCAAAGTCAGGCTTGGTGGGTACTTCGACAACTGGTTGCTGAGGTACCTGGCCACCCCTACAAGGGGGGTGCCCATGCCAAATGGCCTGGAAAACCACCTTGCCGGGGAGTGCCGAAGCCAAAAAGGCTCGGCGCTAGGTCATGTTGGGCTCTCGACCAACCTTGATATGGGGACTCTCGGGATCATTATTGCCAAAGCCTTTTTCAGACCTTGACAAAAGGGACCCTGGCACGATGGAACTTGTCCGTGCTGGGGCCCGTTTTTGACAGTTAAGAAAGCTCGACATTTCAAGGAAGGAATCTCTGGCATAGAATGAGATGGCCAAGCTGAGGATTGTGTTCGGCACGACACGATCAAACTTATGAATAATTGGTTAAGTACTGGTGATGCTCAAACCGGTAAAGAATTAACATAACAAACAGATGTTAATTAACCGAGGATAACTGTAAGATGATAACTATGAAAACAAAGAAGGAAAGGCAGCAGATCAGTCAGAAATGTTCAGAGAGACCACCATAGGGAAGCCTCAAAAGAGGACTTCTCTAAAAAATCTAGGAAGTTCATAAGATCTCAAAGGTTCAAAAGTCTAGGAGAAGTCCCTTTCTTCAGTGCACGATTGGTTCTTTTATAGCCAAAAATTCCCTCAGATTTCCATCACTTGGCTGTCAAAACGTAACGCCTAATCAAGCATACAAAAAAGTTTGATTAAGCATACAAAACATCTAATCAAGCATGGGTGGTCATAGGGCACGAGAAGGACACTTAAAGTACATTGCCCTCTCTATGGTGATTTAGTCCTTTGATGTGACAGGACCCACGTGGGTCTTTGATGGACGTATCTTCCTGGCAAGTCATTCCTGAAAGTCTCTGTTTATTGCTCCTTATGTTTGAATATTAGGACTTTGAGGCATAGTTCGATGTCAGGAAATGTTCCCTTAGGAAACAACAGCTCAAAGCACCTAACGAACTATCTTTCATAGCAATGACTTGTAACATCAGATTAGTTAATTTGAAATTATTATTCGCAACACCAATTAAATCGTAACGATTTGTAGTCTCGAGCTAGTTACCTCGAATAATGGTTCGAGGTGTTAAAATGGCCATCTCGAATAACAGTTCGAGATGCCAAAAGGGATACCTTGAATGATGTTTCGAGGTAGCGAGAAGGCCATCTGAAATGATAGCTCAAAATGATAGAATGGCCATCTCAAATGACGGTTTGAGATAACTAGATGGTCATCTTGAAAGATGGTTCGAGATGCTGAAATGGCTATCTCAAATGACGGTTCGAGATAGTGAGATGGTCATCTCGGAAAGATGGTTCGAGATGCTGAAATAGCTATCTCGAATGACAGTTTGAGATAACTAGATGGTCATCTCGAAAGACGGTTTGAGATGTTGAAATGGCAATCTCAAATGACGGTTTGAGATAACTAGACGGTCATCTCGAAAGGCGGTTCAAGATGATTAAATGGCAATCTCGAATGATGGTTCGAGACAGCGGGATGATAATATTGTGCCGATCGCTTCGATGTATGAGGTGGTTACCTGGAACATTGAATGGCTCATAATGATGAACTTGCCCTTTCGAGATGGCTAGCCTTAAGTCACCTCTCATGAAGTGATTGATGTTTTACTCATTTGATATGTCCTCCCTCGAGAGGTGATTTCATGCATATAAGGTCGAAGGGTCACTCTGACCTTGTCAAGTGACCTTAAGGGGATCCCCGAACATTGGGTCTGTGAAGTGATAAGGGATTATCCATCATGGGTGGACCCTTGATTGAATAGACTTCGAGGGAATGTTCCAAGTGTGGGTGGATCCTCGAAGTGATCGTGGAGTGTACAACACAGGTATACTCTAGAAGTGGGTCACTCCAAGGAGAAATCCCAACAAAGGTTGGCCCTCGGAGTGGGTTAGTTCGAGGGGTCACCTAGCACAGGTGGGTCCTCGAAGTGATGGTGAGTTGTCCAACTCAAGTGGACTTTGAAGTTTTCCATCTCAGGTGGACTTCGAAATGATAAAGGGTTTATCTAACACATGTGGACCCCTTATTCGAGTGTTCGAGGAGATGTCCCAACACGGATGGGTCCTCGAAGAAGTAAACGCTCGAGAGGATGTCCCACGAAGTGGGCCTGGAAGAAATTAAGGATTTTCCACAAGGGTGCCTTCATTTAGTTAAAGAATCCATAAAGATGAGACTCAAAGGGACATTCCCCAAGGAGGGAACCTTTGAGTAAGCGATGGGGCATATCCAGCAGAGGTGGTCCCTTACTCAAAGAAATGAAGTTCAAAGGAGTGTCCCTTATCGAAGGGAACCCTCGAATGGATGTAAAAACTCATATTATATTATTCTGACACTGCCACATGGCGTGTTGTTATTGGGCCAATTCAATTTACAAATTGGCTCATCATCAGGACTGACTAATTATGTGTGATTTGCAGGAGTTTGCCAGAGAGGAGATCTTCATCCTAGGCGAGAACCCATCAATGGGGGGGGGGGGGGGGGGGGGCCATCGTTTGGGGGTGGGGGCCCCCCCCCCCCCCGGGCATCCTTTAGGTGTGGTGGATTGGGGCACGGGTATCATCGGCGGTCGAGTTGAACCTCGGTACGCCAACCTGCGATTTGAAGAAGTTGAGTGACAACGAGATATGTTCTTGTTATTTGCCATAAATGATTTGTCATAAATAGGTTACCATAAATATAGAGTAGTTATTTGACCATTAGAGCATCCATTAACTTGGCGGTTATGCATTGATATGGGGAGTTACAATGTTAATGAGGAGTCATTGGGTTGCAATTACAAGTGAGAAGGATGGTGACACTTGTCACCATCCTAGAGATTCTTTTGCCCTATATAAAACCTAGGAGGGATAGGGCCAAGGGGGAGACAACAAGTGGGAATGAGAAATCCCTGGTGAATTCTCTTGGCACTCGCACTTAGGAGATTTTCATTAGAGAATCTCCGACATACATGAGATATTGAGAGAGAGAGAGAGAGAGAGAGAGAGAGAGAGTAGTTTAGAGGGTATAGAAGGAAACTCAAAAGGTAGTATCGGTCTATATTTGAGTATCTCCCTTCGTCAGATCATAGCCATAGCCTACCTTCCATACCTTTTGAACCGCTCCCTCAATTTCGGTAGAAGTAAACGTCTTGGTAGCCATATCATAGTTGTTTAAGCCCGAGTCAGATCTAACTATCACGATCCTGAGATACATGAGAGAACACACGAGTACCTTCGTTTACAAGGATAGTGTTCACCAAAGTCGCACCTACATTAAATGGCGAATAAGGGGTGAATATGTTTTAAAAATGTTTTATGTGGAATTGATTATGAATTAAAACCTATGATTATGTTATTATTTATTAATAAGTATAACTATGAGAGAACACGTGAGCATACATGAGATACATGAGAAAACATGCGAGCATCTTCGTCTACGAGGATAGTGTTCACCAAAGTCGCACCTCATTAAATGGCGAATGAGGGTGAATATGTTTTAAAAATGTTTTATGCGGAACTGATTATGAATTAAAACCTATGTTTATGTTATTATTGATTAATAAGTAGAACTATGATTAAACCAAATAATAAATCATGCAATCAGTAGTTTATGTTAGCATGTTTGATCTACCAATAAAAACAACGCAAGTATTCACAGATGACGCACAATTTATAGTGGTTTGACACGCTTGCCTACATCCACTCCCTAGGGCACATCGCAAGGTCCCAAGGTAGTCACTGGGCAGGTTTTTCAATTGGCTCACCACCAACCATAAACTGAGGTTTCATATGGCGCACCTCCAACTGTTACACTAAGGTCTTTAACTTGGCTAACCTCTAACCAATTTTTCTTTTAAGGTGGTTTGATTGCTACCAATCTATGTCCATCATACAGGTTTTTAATAAATTAAAAATAGTAAGACCTTTCCTTAGTTGATTTTCCAATATATGCCAGTATAGTGATGTGCTTCGAAGCCCAATCTTCTCGCATGAATCCCCGTGTCACTCCTTTGATGTAGAACCTCCAATGGATCTCCGGCAAAGGGGGAAAGGGCCTTACAATCCTAGGAAGTGTGTGTGTGGGGTTTACATATTGGTTCCTAAACTCCTATGGTTAAGGACTTGTCTCAATCTATCTTCTCAATAATATGAGTATGGAATACTCAAACCATTAATTAAGAGAAGAAGATAGAGAGGAGTTTTTGGCTTGTAGATATGGATGAGTTCTCACACAACTCACTCCTGAAGCTCTGCAAAAACCACTGGGTTGATCTCCTAATAGATTCTCTCTTTTGACTTGGGTTTTGGGCTAATGAATAATTGTTCTATTTATAAGAAAACCACATTGGCTAATTCCTGGTTGACTCCCAAAAGGGATTGGTTGACCCAGGAAACCCAACTTCCTGGAATAGAAAATCTAAAGGCTAAATTTTTCCAATCCCGGAACATGGTCGACCCGATTCTAGGTAAACTCGAGGGCTTTCCCAGGTTGGGTGCGTCGGAGAAAACAACCCGGTCGACCCAACCAAAAGCCTCAATCAATCCGATCACCACGAGGTCTACTGAATAGCACATGGCTATTCTGCGACCAAGAGGCCGCTTGGTTGGTCTTGACCGACAGGACCTCCACCAGTCATCCGAACCAAAATGGTTGGTCAGCCAGGTCCTAGGAATACCTAAGTTTACTAATTTCTAAGGCTTTTTCACAAAGGCCAACCACGGTTAGTACCGACTTAGCAGTATCCAGTTGTCCGAACAGAGTGTCCAGATGACCATGGTCTACTGAATCCTCCTTAAGTGTAAATGGAACTCAAGCTCCTTCGAAACGGAGTCAATTTACCAATTTAAGCAATAACTATCTATGGATTGTCTAGTGTTGTTCTATGTGATACTTACCTTGGCTAGGGGGGCATACAACGGATACGAATGTTGTAGCTTCGCCTTCCTTAGGTCAGCACCGATCTTGACTTCACTTGAGAGCACAAATAGGCACACAAGGACTAAGTCACTAAATTGACAAATTGAGGATGTCAAGGATTTTCCTATGACATTAACAATGAGTCTTCGCGGGAGTTAGATCAGTTTCTGTCAAAATTTGTGAGATTTGATACTTGGCATTCTCATCTTTTATTTTGCTGAGTTTCATGAGATTTCATATTTGGCATTTTCGTCTTTAATTTTGTAGAAGCTCGATACTACACATTTTCCTTCACTTCATAAAGTTTGTTTTGCTTCAGAAATGGCTAGACGATGCCGTGCACATACTAGCTATAATGCTCTAGGAGATCCCTAACTATCGAATTTCCCGGTTGCTGAAAATGAAGAAGTGGCTGAGTCACAATCTCGTTCCCCAACCAAACCTACGATCAGTCAAGCGCATCTCGCGGCCAATCTGAACTAGATTATGACGGCCTTTCACAGGTTAAATAACCGTGCTATTGAAGCTTTGGTGAGTATTGCTACAACTTGCCAAGCTCTTCCACACCCGTGGTTGCCGAAGACGTGCCAGAGCATCAATGCCAAAGTGTTGATCCTGCCATCAACTTAAAACCACCAAAGGCGGACAGATACATCACTCTTGTCTATGTCAATGCCCTTCTAAGGCATGAAAAAGTATTGCTGCCAGACAACGATGCCGACTTTGATTTCCATCATACTTACTTGACAGATATTATTAAGAAGTCATATCCAAAAGATTACATCCCACGGAAGAAGGTTTTCAAATATAACGGCAAGAAAAAGAATGCCAAGGAGCACGTCAACCGCATCATGGATTCCCTCAGCATTTTCTCTTTCGACAAGGAACTGTGACTTCGATAATTCTCTAAGTCCTTGTTCCTCAAAACTTATAATTGGTATTCCAACATTCCGCCAAATTCTATACATTCATAGGAGGAGATGGTTTGTACCTTTTTCCGAAAGTCATTTCTTGTCGAGGAGAGAATCACCCTTGTACATCTTAGCAAGGAACACTAAAGCTCCAATGAAGGACTTATCAACTTCGTCCAGCGATTCCATACAATTACATTGGATTGCCATGAATCCATCAATGAAGATTGGCTACTACAATTTTGTATTAGTGGCATGAGACACAATTACTGTGCTTACATTTAGAATATTGACATTCACAACTTCACTAAGCTCCTGAAGACCGCTCGACGCACAGTGCTATCAATGATGGGAGCTAAGAAGTCGAGAAAAGAGAGAGAAAGCATGCTAGATATAGCCTTGATGGCACAATCCATTGGAAACAAGCGTTTGGCGAGTACACTATCTAGCCAAACAAATAGAAGATGAAGAGTCGAATTAATCCTATGAATGACCTTTGTGACTGTCTAGATCCAAAGGTAATTAGTAAATAAGACCCGAGGACTGTCTAGATCCTTGGAGATATTTTTTGCATTAAGCCAAGGGACTTCAATGATTTAGACATCATTTTGAATGAGAAAAGTATTATGCTTCACGAGATTTATTTGTCATTACCATATTTGATGAGAGATTGCCTATTTTGATGAGAAGCTTTGCACAAGCTGTGTACCATCACACATGGAGGCTATGTCTATCAACCTTGGCAACCTTGCCATCACCAGTACAAAAGTAAATTGGGAGGTTTCATTTTCATTTTTGTAAATGTAATAAAAGAAAAAATTGTGAATATATTATTGTAAAACTACAAATTCAATACCAAAAGAGAAAGACGAAAAAGAAAGAGAGATAAAAGGGTGGACGAGATTTGACGAAGATCGCCTTATATGGTGAATCTCATCAATAGTATGAGATTTTACGAAGATCGCCTTATATGGTGAATCTCATCTATTGTATGAGATTTGATGAAGGTCGTCTTGCATGATGGAGCTCTTCATAAATATGAGATTCGACGAACTCGCTATGTATGGTGGATATCGTCAATAGTATAAGATTCGATGATGCTCGCCTTGTATAGTGAAGCTTGTCAATAGTATGAGATTTGCTGTAGGCCGTCTTGCATTACAGAGCTCATCATAAGTATAAGATTCGAAGAAGACTATTCATCCTGAGTAGCGACAGGCGACAAGTTTCAGAGGTGTTGTATTATGGAACCATAGGGTCCTGGTCGATCGATTGACCCACCAAACCCTTCTCCATTAATTGGACAGACACTTCGGTCGATCGAGTGGTGACAGACAACAACATACAGAGATGCTGCAATTTACGACAAGAGGGTGTCTGGTCGATCAGAGGACCAACCAGACCCTCCTCGGTCTACTGGACTGAGATCATCGGTTGACTGGTCGACCCAAAAAATTCAAAATTAATTTTTAAATAATTTATTTTGAATTCTAATTAAATTTTTGTCTTTTACATGTTAGAGCACTGAAGCATGATTTAATTATTTTATTTACATGATTATATGAGGTTAACATATAAATAATATTTTAGTTGAGATCATGTAATTTCCTAGATAGGTTTTGCATATTATGGATAAAAAGTAGTATTAAAATATTTTGTATCGGTGATGATTATGCATTATGACCCATCGTCTAGTGTATTTTTGATATGATAAATGCTTGGTCACTCCCAAGTGCAGGAGTTTGAAGAAATATAATACGTGAGTCTAAGGTCGAACCACAGAGAAAACGGAATTCAAGACAAAAGAATGTTAAGAACAATTATACTAGTGAAAAATTATTGGTAATTAAAAGAGATAATTAAGAGATTAATAAAATTAAATAAAAGGGAATAAAATTAGTAGAGAAAATGCGCAGGCATCGGGACAGTTCCTTGAACCGGTATAAAATTCATTGTAACTCGAATAGATTATATGCTTGATTGCTATTAAGACCTTTGATTC
>JAUPMG010089759.1:0-12602 GCA_031762675.1 Pachysandra terminalis
GACTATATCCAAAAATGCTTTAAGAAAGATAGAGAATCTACAAGTGTACCATTGGGTTTCAGGATATCCGGCTTGCAAGTCTATGAAAGTAAAGAATTGGGAATTTGGAAACCAGAAAAGAAGTGTATCCAGGATTTTACGGTGGAAGATGTTAGGTTATTTCTTAGGAAGTTTGTTTCTTCTAATTCGTCTTCGGATTCAGACCCGGATTGTATGTTTGCATCAACTGTTTATGGTGGTTCTAGTGGTATTCTGGCACAGTTGTTGGAGCTGAAAGCATGGTTCGAGGATCAAACCATGTTCCACTTCTACTCTTGTTCGGTTCTTATGGTGTATGAAAAGGAGTCATCGGTGTTGGTAAGGAGGGCTGCCGGTCCTGAAGTCAAACTTGTTGATTTCGCTCATGTTGTTGAGGGTGGAGGTGTCATTGATCATAACTTCCTTGGGGGCCTCTGCTCTTTAATAAAGTTCATTTCTGAGATACTAACAAGCTTGGATGAGTACTCAATTAGAGCTGGGGATTGCAAAAAGAACGATTTCGTCAAATGATAACAGTACTAATGGATAAGCAAGCAGTACACTTTCAATTGGTGAGGCTTTTTACTATCAGTACCCTTCCCATCTATATTGCATTTTACCTTAGGGACAGCTCTTTTTTTTTTGTGTGTGTGTGTGTGTGTCTTGGATTCAGTTTCTGCTAAGCAGACTTTTGATATTATCAGGATTGATGAGATAGGTCAGATTGAAGAAACTGGAGATCCATGCTAGTGTATGTGGTTGCACGTGTGTGATTTCGATATAGTGTCTGCTGAGCAGACTTTTGATATCATTAAGATTGATGAGATTGGTCAGATTGAAGAAACTGGATATCCATGCTAGTGTGTGTGCGTGTGTGTGTGTGCGACTTGGATTTAGTTTCTGCTGAGCAGACTTTTGATATTACTCAGATTGATGAGATAGGTCAGATTGAAGAAACTGGATATCCATGGTATTGCGACTTCAATTGATTGAAAATTTGGTTGTTTCATGCTTGTATTGAGATTGTGGAGGAACAAAACCATGTTCACCTGATTCATATAATGTTGCTAGACTTCTATATCGTCATCGCTGTCATAAGTATTGTTTGAATATCTCTGATTATCTACTGTGTTTGTATCAATGAATATCATCAACTGTATCTTCACAGGATCTCAACAATAGCTGGCTGTAAGATTTATACTGTCATGGTTTTGGGCTTGAATTTCCAGGCCCACTGGTGAACAGGTTCTCCTGCACTGTTGTCAGCTGGTCCAAGTCCATTCTTAGTCCGGCCCATTGCCAATTCTATATTGAGCTAACACCAACCAAGATGTTACTAACAAGGAGATTTTTTATTTATTTTTTCCTTGGTTTTCTTCTTTTTAATTTTTTTATAAAGAAATAACAAGAGAACAATGTTGCAATATTGGTTTGTAGCAACAAGTAGAAAAGCTTTGGCTTAGGTTACCAAAGTCACGTATGGAGTTGAAGTCCTAAAATAAAAGATTGATCCCTCCAGTTTAGGATAGGGTTGCAACTTGGGTCAGTTAAACTTGAAACCAACTGATCCAAACCGACTTTGGTTTGGTTTGGTTTAGGTTGGGTTTTTAGATATTTGGTTTAGTTTTGGTTTTGAAATTATAAAACCGAATTAGATTGGTATGGTTCTGGGTTGAAGCCTCGGTTAAACCGAATTAAACTGAAACCCAAACTATTGTGTATATAGTTCTAATCCGAACTGATTTTGATGGAGCTGTAGTCTATATATGTATTATATGACATATATATGTATTATATGACATATATGATATGTTTCATATTATATATGATGTATAAAACATAATATTTTATATATAAAATGTAATTATAAAAGACATTATATTAAACCGACCTAACTCTACCCAAGCCAAACCGAAACTACAATTTGGGTTAGGTTCGGTTTGGGCCATTTCAATTTGGTTTGGTTTTCGGGTTAGAAAGTTTGGTTCTCAATTTGGTTTGATTTTGTGTTAACTTTCACCAATGTCGGTTTGGTCTTGCGCTGTCAACCCGAACCAAAACGAATCGAGTTGCACCCCTTGTTCAAGAACCGGAGGTCACAAGTTCGAGTCCCCGGGATTTCGTGATATATTGTCCTTGTGCGTGGGCTCATGTATCCGGGTGTTACCCTCTCCCCATTGAGTGGAGTCAGGGTTCCACGTCAAAAAAAAAATAATAAAAAATGAAAATAATGTTCTACCTTCCAAAGATCAACATCATTTTTCTTAGTATGAAGTGAATTAGTTTCTTTACCCTTTGGGGGTGGTGTGGAGCATGGCAGGTTCCCCATCTAACCCTGTATCCGTAGGTCTGTAAAGATGAATGGATGGTAAAAACTCAAAAAATTCCGGTCATCTCTTACCAACCTCTTTAAGATTGTGCAAAGCGATGGGTCTTACCTGACGCGATCGCCATGTTTGTTTGCTGTCCAACTCCAATTAAATTTTTAAAAAGTAGGGTGGGTCTGTGTTTGAAAACAACAGGTGACCAAACCATCCACCGAGAAAAAAGTTCCCCAAAGATGCCGACACTTACAGGTGATGTTCAAAAAGCCCAAAAAAAAAAAAAAATTGTTAGGCAGACCAGAAAATTTGTATGGTCTTCGTTCGTGAACAAACGATTTTTTTTTTTTTTTTTGGGGTGTAAGAAGTCATTAGAAATGTTTGAAACCATTTAAATAATTGTGAAAACAAAAGTACAAGTGTACAAGCCTATTGAAGGAAAAACAAAATGCGGTGAGCGTGGATCGAACACGCGACCTTCAGATCTTCAGTCTGACGCTCTCCCAACTGAGCTATCCCCGCTTTTGCTATCATAATTAAAAGTAATAGTTAATGTAAGGACGTAGAATAAACTCAATAATCGATAAATACTTAAAATTAAACAAAATAAATTACTTAGACACCCATTTCACAAAGATTGTTTAGCATTTAATGGTCCATTTTTTATTATTATTATATATTCTCTCTCAGCTATAAATCAACAAAAGCCCATTTCATCTGTCTTAGGCTGTCCATAAGATCTCCCTTCTCCTAGTACTCCAATCTTCTCCTTCTTGTTTCTATCAATGGATTCGGACAAGGTTGATGTAATCCATGATTTTCCTCCCTTCATTCGAGTATACAAAGACGGCCGAGTAGAGAGATTCGCCGGCACTGATACTGTCCCCTCATCCGTTGATCCCCACACCGGCGTCGCATCCAAAGACGTCACGATCGTACCCGAAACCGGCGTATCTGCACGCATCTTCATCCCCAAGATCACCCACCCACATCCCAAGCTTCCCCTCCTCGTTTACTTCCATGGCGGAGGCTTCTGCATCGAATCCGCCTTCTCTCCCGCATACCACCATTACATCAATTCTCTAGTCGCGGTGGCCAACGTCGTCGCCGTCTCCGTCGACTACAGGCTCGCTCCTGAGCACCCTCTCCCCGTCGCCTACGACGACTCATGGGCCGCGCTCCAATGGGCCGCTTCTCATGCTGACGGCGAGGGTCCTGACCCGTGGCTCAAGGATCACGCGGACTTTAACCGGGTCTTCCTCGCCGGAGACAGTGCAGGTGCTAACATCGCTCATAACATGGCGTATCGGGTCGGGTCATCGGGGTTGTATGGTGGTTTGGTGAAGCTTTTGGGGATTGCTTTAATCCATCCTTATTTCGGCAAGGGGAAAAAAGCGGGCAGCTCCGAGGATGCATCCAATTCTAACCCTGCAGTTGCAGATATGCCAGAGCCAGATAAGTTCTGGCATTTTGTGTGCCCTTCTACGACAGGGTCGGATGACCGGCTTATTAACCCGGCTGTTAACCCGAAATGGCTGTCGGGGCTGGGGTGCATCCGGGTTATAGTGTTTGTTGCCGAGAAGGATTTTTTGAAGGAGAGGGGAAGGGTGTACTATGAGAAATTGGAGAAGAGTGGATGGGGAGGCGTGGTTGAAATAGTGGAGGAAGAAGGAGAAGGACACGTCTTTCATCTCTTCAATCCCAAATCTGACAAGGCTGCGAACATGATGAAACGCTTTGCTTCTTTCCTTAATGGAGCATAGTAATGTATTTCTCTTTTTTTTTTCTTTCCTTTGATTGATTTCTCGACTCTACATAGAGACCTATCTTGCATTCCCCCAGCATAGTAAAGTATTTCTCCTTTTTTTTCTTTTCTTTGATTGATTTCTCGACTCTCCATAGAGACCTATCTTGCATTCCCCCATTCATCACTCATATGGGTGATAATAAAGTAGTCTTTGATTTTTTCATTTTCAGTTATCTCCAACGGAAATTGATCATTTGATCATAATACCTCTATAACAATAATAAACATCAGTTATTTTTTAATTATTTATTTTTTATTATATTTAATTTATTTTCAATGCCGTAAGCAAAAAAGCAAATATTTTAATTTATTGACCGTTACTAATAAAAACGGTTTGTTGTGATGATGCCTCTCAATATGAACCATGTTCATCATCACTTCACTCGTAAAACGACGACGATAAATCTGTTTACGACAATCTTACGCATGAGATTATTAGAATTTGTATCCTTTAGGATGTGCTCAGTGGGTGATAATCCACTCCTTCTGTACGCAACATTTGTAGAATCCATAAGATCCAGTTGAGAGCCGACGCTCTTATTGTTGTTTGGATATAGGTGACCTCTACTAATCCCAACTTTTGTTCATTCATCTCGAAGAGCTCTAAATTCATCCCTTATCTCTTCCTGCTTAGAAAATCATCCTCGATAAAATCCATATCACACGACACAATTTGTGTTAGACCATCTTCGATCTGTTCACGGACAAAGACATAGCTCTTAGAGTGCTCTGAGTATCTCATAAAGATGTATTTAACGACTCTTTTGTCTAGCTTCCATCTCTGACGGAAAGGCAAATGAACTTAACCTGTCGACTCTTATGGCCTCATGTAAGTTAGGTTAAGTGCTTTGCTTGTCCATAATTGATATGGCGTAGTAGGAACTGACTTCATGGGGACACGATTCAAGATGTAGGCCGCAATCATTAGTGTGTCTCCCCCAAAAACTAATGGGTAGGGATACATGTGTCATCATCGACCTCACCATGTCTAACAAAGTACGTTTTCTTCTCTCTGTAACACCATTCTTCTGAGGTGTGACTGGGATAGTCAATTAACAACGGATCCCTTTTTTCTTCATATAACTCTTAAAATATATCAAATAAATATCAGCATCCTCTATCGTACGGAGACACTTCGTGTGTCGATCCAACTAGTTCTCGACTTTAGCCACAAAGCGTCTAAAGCAATCTAATGCCTTCGACTTGTGATAAATCAAGTACACGTAACCGTATCGTGTGTAACTATCAATGAGTGTGATGAAACAGGACTCTGTGACGGTCCTAACATTGATTGGTCCACATATGTTAGAGCGGATTAGCTCTAAAAGAATGTTTGCTCTCACTGCCTTACTAAATGGTTTCCTATACGACTTACCGGCTATACAATACGTACAAACGTTTGCTCTCATTGTACTGTTTGAGCAATGATATGAATGCTTATCTTTGTGTAGGATCGAGACTGGCACAAATCATAATCGGTCTTTTATCATCTAGGTCATCTCCAAGATCAACTTTGTGAAGCTCTTCTTGAATAGCTTTAACACCATCATGCAGGTGTTTTGGAGCTTCTTCAAGTTCGGATTGTGAAGATTCTGTTACCAATGCTTCAGGGGATGTTGTGATATATCAGCATATGAAGCCTCTTGTGATTGTCATAATCTATATACAAACCTCCCATTTGGGAGGTCTACTCGAATGCACTGTGCTTTCAAGGACCTCTTGCTGTTGCAAGAGACATGGAATGGACCAGGAGCAGAAGTAGAAGGGTCCACATCAGAACACAAAGATGTCCACGGAAGGAGCAGAAGTAGAATCAGCTATCACTCAAACTATCTTTTCTTTCTAAATGCCCTTAAGGCATTGATGATAAGAGGAGGGAATTGACTTGGCACGATGGACCCAGGGTCTTACCAATAATATATGAAATGCAACTTTATCATTAATGACATGGAATAATATAGGAAATTTAAGAGGCCTAACTTGTATTTCCACTGTGATGTGCCCTAGAGTATGTTGCCATTGAGTATCGAATCCCAGAATTTGAGTTGTCTATGGAATGATCCTATCTTTCGAGACTCCAATTGCATTCATTATGCGAAGAGGTAGAAGGTTCATTGAAGATCCATTATCAAGAAGGGCCCTTCGAATGTCTACACTTTGAAGTATAGCATTCAGGTACAGAGGCCTATTGTAGTCTTCAGAAGAAGCCATCATGTCTTCTTCCGTAAAAATATGATAGTAGTCTTGTGGAGTCAATGAGTATAATGGACAGAAATATCAGCAATATAGCACTCATAGTGATGTTTTTCAATAAGGGATAGCAATGCTCGAGTGGCTTCATTGCGCATTTTGGGACTGACCTATATATTCTTGAAGAACATCTGGAACTTTGTAGTTGTTTGCAGAGCACTACTCATCTTAGCATTTTTATCACTTTCAACATCCATAAGAATAGCAAGCATACGCACTGTGAACTACTCTGGGTTAGGTGGACCATAGATAGATCGGGTAGTTTGGAGTCGCCACCATCCATTGGGTTCAGATGTGAATGGTCACCTAGGTAAGTCAATTAATATAAAAAATAGACCCAAAAATAATTTTAATATGGTCTAACCAGATTGAGTAGGGAGGTTTATTTAAGAGAGTGAGAAGGTGTTAGGCACTTACTCCGTTCCGGTTACCTGGTATAAGTTTATATGACTAATATAATAAAATCCTAAAGTAATAAAAAGAACCTAGAAAAATTCTAGAAACTCCTAATACCCTAAAAATTAAAAGTAAATAAAATACCTAAATCCTAAATATAAAATACCTTAGGATATAAAAAAATCTAAAAATCCTAAGATACTTAAAGTGACCTAAAAGCATCTCATAATAAATATAAAATTTAAGATATCTTAAAATCTAAGAATCTCAAAACTAATCTAATTCTAAATAAATAAGTCTAAAAAGTCTATTCTTAAAAGGAATAATAATAATCAAGTACGAAGCTCTAGAAATACCTAAATGCATAATTAACCTCATCAAAATAATAAAATATATCCAATTAAATTAAAATCCTAAAACACTAAAAATCTAGAAATATAACTAAATAGAATAAAAATAAAAATAAAAGAAAAAATCTTAAAGCCAAGATTTACCAAGACCAAACAAACAAACTCCAAACACCTACGGAGTTGAACATCAAGATCATAAATGGAAAGACTAAAAATTTCTAAGAACTTTAAATTACTTGAAGTGTTAAAAATATAAAAATCTGTAAAAGAAACTCTAAAGTATAAACAGAAGTATCAAAAAAATAAAACCAAATTAATTACGTAAACATAGAAGAATCACAATAAGTAAATAGATAAATTCTAAAAAAGTACCTAACAAAAGAGACCCTAAAAATATACGGATTAATGAAATCCTAAGAGACTTAAACCCTAAAAAAAAATAAGCTATAAAATAATACCCCTAACCCATTATATGGATTCTAAGCTGAACTAGTCACCATGAATAAATTGAAACAACCCATTCAGTCAACCTTCCCCAAAACACTATATCTTAAAGTAATAATAATCTATAAGATTATGACCAATAATTGTTCAATGGATTAGGCATATGCAATGGACTAAATGATTTAGTTGAATGCCCGTGATGGACTAAACAATGGCAACATACTCTTTACAAAAAAATTATAAGAATTTAACCGAATTTTTAACAAGAAAATTCCCCAATAAATTAACATTGATAATGGTGATCATGCAGGCTAATTAAACCCTACTTTACATGTGGCACTTTCTTAAAAGTGCGTGTACACGTTTTTGGGTATAGCCGCATACACTGAATCATTCAATAAAGCTGTACCGGCTGTACAATCGTCTTTCACTTGCCAGCTGTCAATAACTACGTACAGTGATTAGATCGTTTGGTAAAAATGTGATATTTGAACCTGCTCAAAGATATCTGACCGTCTTTATCACAAAAAGGAAAAACTTCTTGGAGAAGCAACATTTTTGAATTCCAACTTGTAAGGGAACGCCACATGTCCCAAACTCAACAAACACAAGCAATCTTTCTTCTTGAAATTATAAAAAAAAAAGGATTTATATTCCTACGGCACACTGCCTTCTAAGCACTCGAGGGAAAGAGGATTTCACTCTTCCTTAAAAGGACTTTATTTTACTCGAAGGACCTATTTAGGGGCATTCTACCCCCCAATAAATTCCTCAAATAGTTAAGGTTTCAATAAAACCTCGAAGTCACATCTATCTACTCTCTAGAACAGACTTCGAGTGAGTTTTATTACATACATTTACGTTTTAAAGATATTCTACTCAAAGAATGATCCTCGAGGGAACTTTCTATACCTTCTAACTCAGAAGTCATTCTTGGATCATGTCCATAGACTTTGAAGGACCGTTTATTATGCTTTGTCTTAGAGGGATCACGAAGGCGAACTCGAAGGCTAAAGCGGATTCGAAGGTGAACTCGAAGGCTAATCACCTATAGATGGTGAATTCGAAGACCAACCACCACCTCTAGATGGTGAATTCGAAGGAGGTATGTTCCCTCCTACCAAAAGTGAATTCGAATGAGGAATATTTCTTCCTCCTGACGTGAATTCGAGGCTAACCACCTTGAGATGGTCAATTCATTTAAGGGCCTATCACCTTCAAAAAGACTACGGATTCTGTCTTCTTCGAAGGACATAGACTTGGGTTTACCCCCTTGAATGTACTCTTTTATGCATCCGAATTACAAACTAGGACTAGAAGTCGCTTTTATTCATTCTTATGAATTGATTTCGAGCCATACAATGGACTTTCACTCTAGAAGCAAATCCTTAGTGGAAATAGCTTTAGAAGTCGAAGTCACACCATCTCCAGAAGTATTTCTTGAAGATAGGCTTCCTACGGACTTTAAGAACGTCATCTCACTTCACTTTGAAGGAATTCGCATATTTACTTCTGATCTCATTCAAGTAGAAGTCACTCGGATTGGTTACTGTAGCTATGAACCTTAAGGGATTTCAAGACAAACTCTTCTTTATAGGGACTATTGGTCATGAAAACGAGTTCCCTGATGAGACACTCAATTTCGAGTTCTCTGTATGGGTAATTTGAGAATACATTGATCATCCTATAAGTATATAATTGTTCTTGATTTCCTTCGAAAGAAGATAGCCGCCAAAGGGAGTTTTCCTTCGAAATATACAAATTCATAAAGGTACTTATGACATTGAATTGTCCCCTAAAAGTCAATTGAAACGGATTCTCAAAATGGAAAGCACGTGGTAAAACCTCACCTACTTATAATATCTGCTTTCTAACTTATCTAAAGGAGATTTTGTATTTTCTGGAATGGTGGCAAGAATAATGACATTGCTCTTGGGATTTGTATGAAAGTGACACGCATCATCCGATTTGTGTTGCTCAAGTCCAAAGCAACCTATTACAAAACATGTTTTTAATGTTTGAAATGATTTACCTCTCTTTCTCTGGAAGTAACTTAAGAGTGTTAAAGAACACGTGTCCTTCAGGATATGTTTTAGGACCACGTGTCACTCAGGATATGCTTAGCGCGTGAAGGTCCCTATCTGAACGCTTAGCCGAGTGACACTTGTTCTATTTGGAGTAGAAAACTCTTTACAAATAGCAGAGCACAACCTCCATTGAAGGGGATCAGATCGGAGATCTGAGTTAAGACTAGAAACTCTAAAATCTGAGAACTCAAGAAATAGAAAACAATAGTAAGTAAAGGCACTGAAAGAGAAAGATATCAGTCTTCAAACTCTGAGGTTTTACTGCTCTGAGATTTGCATTCTAACTTACTTCCCAGTTATTGCAATATCTCATTCCTTCTTGTCTCTTCTCTTTGTCTTATCTACAGGTCAAAGTTGACAAGGAACGCTCTTGACAGAACGGCTACACGACAGTTTAGGCTGTCTTGAGATAGACTTCCCTACCTTTTCTCTGGAAGACTGGTTGTAACTAGTCCTCATGTATTAGTTATCATTATATTCTAATATATTTGGTCTTTTACAAACCCATCATCACCAATAATAGCAAAACAAGTGAATATATTATAAAATCAGAGTAATAAGAGATCACAACCAGAATAAATCTTGATTGTTATATTCTTTGAAGATCTAAAAAATCAATCAATCTAGCAAGCAAATCCGATGTAGCTTTCACATCTCCTCGACTTCTTTGCTTTGCACTCCTTAGTCGAGTCGAGCTTGGATAACAACCAAGGGGGATAAATCGAAACAGTGGGTGGGGTTTCATCTAGTATGATTTGATGAAAAGAATGAGGGTTTTTCTGGGCAAAGAAGGAGGTTTTGATGCTTCAAGAAGATTCGATTCAATTGAAAGGGGATTTTCTAGCAATCAATCGGATGAGGGTTTAATGGGGGGGTTTTTGAACGAGGAAGACAAGCAAGCAATGGATTGGGTCAGGAAAGTAGCCGGACGAACTGGGGAATTCCAGGTTTAACTTCGTCGGATTTGCGATGCAGGACGAACGATTCGCAGGGCTTCAAAGGGGCTTCTTCTCTCCAAAATTTTTCGTAAATTTTTCTTCCTCCTTTGCCTTCGATCTCAACCCCTCTTTATAGACTTTCATCACATACCTCTCCTCTTTGGATTTTATTTCTTCTTCAATCCTTACCTCTTCTTCTTTGGTCTAATCTCTTAAACCCTATCTTCTCTTCTCAATCCCTATGCTTAATCTTCAATCTAATCCCTATTTTCTTTCTTCCCCCTTTCTTCCCTACAACCCTTATCATCCTTTCTTCAAAACTCTAAAAGAAAAGAATGAAGGAAGAAGAACCCATATGGATTCTTCCTTCCGTATTTTTATTTTATTTTTTAACTAATTTTTTTTATTCTAATGACTAATCCAATATTAATCCTATTCCTATCTTTTAATTAAAACTAATCTAACCGAATCTTCTAAAGTGTTTTAAAGCAAATCCTAGTCTAATTAATCTAATCTTATTTAATTTTTCTATTGAATTATTTCAAATCCATTATAAATATTTACCAAAAATATCCCTTTCACCACCAACTTCAGAATTCGACCAAATTACAGCCATTCGAAGTATTTTGCATGAACAAAATCAAATCCAGAGTCGGAATATTTTTCTGATGTCAGAAATGGATTTTGGGGAACGACAAAGCACATGGAGTCCACTAAGGGTATTTTGGTAATTCCACATAATTTTGGAGATTTCAATGAGAAGTTTGGTTCAAATGCTTCGGGATTAGGAACCGAGATGAGAGATGAAAAGATATCAAGCTTAAGCCACCAGAAGCTGCAAAGATCAAAAAACATGTTTTGGTGCAAATTGGGGTGTCAACTCTACTTAATTCTTTCCCTTTCCCTTTATGCTTTAAGATGGGATCAGTTTGCGTTGTTGCATCCGAGAGATCAATCTCTCTTATGGCCATCCTAGCATGGTACAAGTTTCGGAGGACATAGCAGTCAAAGGTAATAGGCTTGGTATTGTGATGAAATCTGCAATACATTGAAGACTTCTTATCTGCCTCAGAAGGCTCATTTTGAACAACAAGGAGAACAATTCGATTGTCCTTGATCCATTCATCAAGTAGGACATCCAACTAGAATGGGGAGCATGTTACCCAAAGAGGTGGTGTCCTAGTTTTGTCCTTGTTGTTTGTCTGACTCTTCTTCTTTGAAGAAGAATTTTCGGGATCATCAGTTGTTACTGCAAGAACTCACATTTTTTTCTCTCTTCTTCTCAACATAGGGAAGAAAAACACTCATTCTCTTGGTTGGTTCATATAGCTTAATGAAGCTATTAATGTTCAGATTCTCCAAGTGCACACGATATGTAAGCAACATACCATTGACACAGATCTGAACAAACTTCTCTTGGGACACTATCTCAGTGCAAGTGATTACCAAGTCTCTGAATCGCTTGAAATAAGCCACCAGTTCCTCATATAGCTTCCATTTTTCACGACTGAGATCGATAGTGGAAAGCTTTTCCTCAGTAATGAAAAACTTACAGTGGAATAAAGCAACTATTTCCTTCTAAGTCTGAACTGAGAGGGAGAGCTCTCTCTCCCTCTCTCTCCTTCCTCTCTCTCTCTCTCTCTCTCCTTTTTCTTTTCTTTCCTTTCTTCTCTTCCTCTTTCTTTCCTTTTTTTTGTTTCCTCTTTCCGTCTTCTTCTTCTTTCTATTCTTCCCTTCTTTCCTTCTCTCCCTCCTTTCTTTCTCCTCCCTTCATTTTCCCTTCTCTTCCTTTCTCTCCATTTCCCTCCTCTTCTATAAAAAAAGAAAAGAAGAAGACACAAAAGAAAAAAAGGAGGGGACGGACTGAAAAACAACCCCTAGCACCAGCTCTCCCTGCCGCAGCCACCTTGTCCTCGCATTGCTCCACCCTGTTCCAGCCCCTAGCAGCCGCACAGCCTGCACTGCCAGTCCCCTGCCATTGCCGCCACCTT
>JAUPMG010089781.1:0-12601 GCA_031762675.1 Pachysandra terminalis
TTTTGTATTCGTATACTATACTTGCAAAAAAATTTAGTCAACATACTTTTTGGCATTTAATCCCCTAAAGTAGGGGGGTTTCGTAATTTTCCCTTAAAAGTTTGGTCTATGCAGGTTTATCCGACAGGTACCCAATAGAACCGAATCCATTTTATAAATATTTAATCTTAAATAATACATTATTTAATTTAGATAAATCAAGGTTTTCGGAATAAGATCCAAAATAATGAAATAATATTATGATTAATATAGTTTAAATAAATATTTTTAATATATATTAGTATAATAAGTATTGGGTACGCGTTAAAAACTAGGTCGGGTTCGATCATGGAACTAAGGGTGACAGTCCCAAACCCAAATTGACAAGACTCGAAACCGTACCATATAATAGGGTTTGGTTTTGGGACTTGTTGGACCCATTGACGGGCCCCTTAGGTGTATACTGGGCCGTATCAAAATTTTGACACTCCAGGCCCAGTACAGCATGGCCGGAAAAAAAAAAAAAAGCATGGCCAATGACACGATTGGGCTGTGTTGGGCCCCGTATAATGTTGTGTTGTGGACCCTATAACCCAAGGACGGCACGGAATATCGGGGGTATTAAAAGGAAAAGGGTTTTACAAAATGAGGGGGCATTCCGAGAATTGAACTCGGGACCTCTCGCACCCTAAGCGAGAATCATACCACTAGACCAAATGCCCACATTGTGCTCCATGAGTAACTATATTATATGTTACCTAAGTAACATAAATTCTCTCTTCCACCTTTTTGTGCTAGATTTCTTCCTCTAGCTTTCGCTTCAGACGTGCAGTTTCAATGGCTCTCTTCCATTTCCCTACTCCTTCTTTCATCAACTCTCCATCGAATTCCCTCCTATCTACGGTTCCCACATTCCGTTCTCTTTGTCTCCCTATCTCACGTCGCCGTTTTAATCAAAATCGTCTGTTTTTCACGGCGACCGCAACACTCGCCGTCGATTCTCCGGCAATTTCCGGCAGAGATAAGGATAACTCTCCGAAGCTTTTGCTTGAAGTCAAAGATCTTACGGCTGTGATTGCAGAATCGAAACAACAAATTCTCAAAGGTGTGAACCTCGTCGTCTATGAAGGGGAGGTGAGCTCGACTGTTCTTGTTAATGGCACGAAATTAGGGTTTTATTCTTTGAATGCTCCGTTTCAGTCTCGTTCAATAAAGGAATTCATATTAGTTGAAATCTACTAACGAGGTATTAGTGTCTTCTTGGATCTACTTGATTGGACGTTATCGTTTCAACTAATATCAAAGGCCTAGGGTTCAGATTTAGCATGAAAAACTTTTTTTTTCCCCTGATACGAGTTCAATTACACAAATGACTTTTTTGAGCTGTAACAAATTATCAAAATATATTTTACTTTGAAAAGTATTTCGACTTAACTATTCCAATTTATTGAACAATCCTTTTGTTCTTGTATGAATAAGTGATTATTTATTTTATTTATTTTTACAAAGAGATTTCCTCAGTGCATGTATTGTGCATTAATGGAATGACACATGCTATGCTTAAATAGATAAAGTTTACAACTGATTGCACTATGTTACCAACTGTTACGGACTTAACCGTTGTTCCAACTTCCAAAATCCATAAGACTGATAGAAACTTATTTGGTTAAGCCCACGATCGTAACATTCCACCACACTTACATAGCCGACGTCCATGGTGGCCACTCTATTGAGACTAACCCGATGGTAGCTTTTTCTCTATCTGGCGGTTCCACTCACCTCTCAATATTCAATGACTTAGTATCATGCCCTTACATAATACCAAGGCGTTTTAATCCATCCTATGTAGGTCGCCCCCACCGCAGTTCGAACCTGTGACATGATGCCTGCTCTGATAGCAACTATTACGGACCGAACCGTTGTTCTAAAAGTTCTAGGACTGATGGAAACTTATTTGCTTAAGCCAATAACATTTAGGATCATAACATTATATGCTCTCCTGTGCTCTTGAGGATATATGTAAGCCATGCTCTTGTTACTACATGTTTCCAAGAATCTGTGATGATTTTTAGATGGAATAAATTTGTCTGATAGTCAGTGAAAAAATAGTTTTTCAAATTTCAGAAGGGTAATATGGTTTTTTTGTGCTTTTAAGCTCTGCTGTTGCAGGGTCCTTTTGTCTATACTAACTTCCAGAACGTGTTAAATTTTTCTGTAAAAGAGGAATGCTTCTATGTAGTAAATAAAGATCTTTCTATTGAAGACATAGCTACCCACTGTTGTTCTCTTAATGCAATTTGAGGCAAAATGTGTTTTCACTCACTAGTGGGTTTTATTAAATGCAGTTCCTAACAACAATGTTTCCCTGCAAAATACACTATTGATTTTTGGTCTTTCAGGAAAGCGTCTTAGTGACTGATTTAACAGCCCTGTGTTTATTTTTTTTGTAATAAACAACATTTTATGGTATCTTTTGCCAATCCCTAGTTCAGAATATAAGGCATTTTGTTGTTATTGTTAAAGTATAAATCTATGGTATATTTTCCTAAACTTGTTTAATTGTGCATATTTTTCTGATTCTTTTATTCTAACTCTAATTTTTTGTATTTAGTAGGTTCATGCTATCATGGGGCAGAATGGTTCTGGGAAGAGCACATTTTCTAAGGTTGGAAATTTATTAAATGCCTTTGAACTATGTTCTATACTTTAAATTTGAAAAGATTTTTGTGATTGCATTTTAAGCTAGAAGAGGATTTACTCGCTATCTAAGTTGCTTCATTGTCTTTTGCAATTGTCTTTCTGAATTCATTCTGTTTGATTGTAAGCATCAATTTTCTCAAGGTATGTGAGTAATGTCTAGATAAAGAATCCTCCTTGTTCAATGTGATGCTGAGGCAAAATTGGAAGTCAGTAATGGAATTCCTTAATCCTTATTCATAACATGCATACATATATGTGGATTTATATATTAGTGACTAACACGTAAACAAACAAGAAATTAATAAAAAAGAAGACCTAATAAAATTATAATTTGTCAAAATTAAGAGTGAAGGAAACAGTTTACTGGCTAAATGTCATAGGATCAATACATCGAGTTATCAAAAGAACTAAAAATGTAGGTCAAAGTGTCTAAGATGTGAATAATAACCATCGTACATCATCATCATCATAAATCTTATGAAACTGATTTTCATGATGCAATTTTTCTGTCATTCTCATCTGTCATCAAAATATTTTACTTCAATATATTTTTATATCCTTGACTAAGTTTATATATTTCACTAAAGTTAATTTTGAAGTATGGGCTTATAAATGCAAAAAGGCAAGTTTTATTTTATAGATAAACTTATAAATATTGTAAAGTATTTTATAAGTATAAAAGTAACATGCAATATAGTAAAATGAGCTAGGTGACCGCATTTAGGGGTGTGCTTTACCTCTTAGGTATTGTCTGGATACAAGTGCGATCACTTGCGAATTGTTGAGGCCCACGTAGGCAACTGCCTCACTACCATTGCCGTGTATCCCATAATGCGGGATTTGGGTGCTTTTTGGGGGGTGAGGAGGGGTGGTCTAGGCAACATGTGTTGACTACTCTGGTAAGAATGTAGCCGATGCCTTCTTAAAATGGAAGCTCATCACAATATTATGAGTAACGAGTGGGAGGAATTTATCCTGCAGTGTGCCTTGTTAAACTAAAATATGCAGATTTACTCTTCAGGACAAATATATCTATTTAAAATTTTCTCTTACTATTTGGATTATATGAACCAGGCTAGTCACTAATTATATGTTTCGGATAAGCTGGTGGTATTAGTGTCAAACAAAAAACTTTTAAATTTTGCTCACAGTGTTCTAGTTTTGTCAACCGTAAAGGATCAGTCAGGATGGGATGAAATGCAGTTCTTTTTTTTTTTTGGTTGTATTCAAGCTGTTGTATTTGATTTTTGATATGTTTTGACGTTGTCAATGCCACACGGTGGCCCGTTTGTTCTTCATTATTTGCTTCATCTGCAAAATGACAGCAGCTTTACCAGCATGCCTTCTTTATCTACACTGGTTCCCACTTTCTTGCTTAAAAACTGAACGGGGTCTTATTTATTGTAGGTTCTTGTCGGCCATCCAGATTATGAGGTTACAGGTGGCAGTGTTTTGTTTAAAGGGGAAGATTTGATTGACATGGACCCCGTGGATAGATCTCTTGCTGGACTTTTTATGAGCTTCCAGTCACCAGTTGAGATCCCAGGTGTGAACAACATCGACTTTCTGAATATGGCATACAATGCTCGAAGGAGAAAACTTGGTCTTCCTGAACTTGGACCAATTGAGGTCAGTAATGTTTGCAGCAACTTCATTAGATCTTGAAGGTGTCAACCCGTAATGCTTGTTTTTTCACGTGGACTCAATCTATTTATCCTCTATTATGTCATCTTTTATTGACAAATTTGTTCCTTGATGCGAGAATTTCTTGGAACAAATTTCTAGGTTTGTGTCTAGGGAAACAAGATGCCAGTTTATGCTGCTAACAGGTTCAATTTGGCTGTTTATTTGCCAGGCCAATGTCCTAGAATCATATTTGACAGGGAATAAAAATTTGAGACGAATATAAGATCCAACAGAAGGTTTAATCTATTTTCACATGGCATTGAAGTGTGATAAGCATCACTTAGATGTGTAAACGCAATTACATATTGTATTATAGTATACTAATGTCACACTAATGGAGAAATTGGTTATAGAGGACTGTTAAGCATATCAACCTTATGAAGCCACAAGAAAATGGAACCTTCAAGGTGAAAATAAGTCCTAAATGCTCTTTACTTGCTTAGCTCGTTACAACTTACCATCTCTTTGGGGAGTAATTCGGCAATGGTAATTAATTTGTGTTAAAATGCCCATGTGCCACATGTGGGGTAACAAACTGCCAGATATATTGGCTAGAGAAGTCGTAGCAATGGTAATTAAATTGTGTTAAAATGCCCATGTGCCATGTGCGAGCTGACAAACCGGCAGATAGATTGGCTAGAGAAGGCGCATTGCTAGGGAGATCACTTTCACGGTATTTCGTCACAGATGATGTTACAAGAGCTAGGAGGAGTTGTTGACATCATTTGATGTAGTATCTTTTTTGTATGTTTGGGGGTGTGCGTTTATCTTTGTCTATGATTGTCCTTGTACTTTACTCTTTCTGTTGTGTAGTTTAGGACTTGTGGTCACTGTCCATCTTGGACAGTGGCTAGTGTCTTTGTACAATATCTCATCATTGTTATTCATTAAAAGAAAATTGTGTTGAAAATATTTCTAATTCTAAAAGTGTTAAAAGTTTTTTTAGTTTCTATTAGACATAGAAGCTTCTTATTTTTTTATTTGTATTTTTTTTTTTTTTTGAAAAGCAAACAAAATGGCCGACTGTTATGTACCTTCACTATTTATTCTTAAAGCACAGTAGCTTGTTATTTGAGGCAATCTGCGATGTCGCATTTGCATGACAAAATATTTATTTATGCTCTCTGCTCTAAGAAAAAGTTAATTTTTTTGTTTTCCTCTTTTCTTGGCTTCATATCAGTTAGAAATAGTAACTCCCATCTCCCACATGTAAAAGGCATGCCATCACAGGATTGCACACCTGTTGTGTTCACACATGCTTCAGAGTTTCTGTATCTGATGTTCTGCGTTCTTTCGTTTCTGGTAGAAGCAGTCGATTTTTCTGTGCCAAATCAACTAGATGAAGGATTTGGAAGATTCCGTTGTACAATATCAGACTGACATCGTTTTGTTCATGCAGTTCTATGGATATATACTTCCCAAGCTTGATATTGTGAATATGAAGGTGGATTTCTTAAATAGAAATGTGAATGAAGGATTCAGTGGTGGCGAAAGGAAGCGAAATGAGATTTTGCAACTTGCGGTATGAATTTGAGACATAACCATGAACTTTTTTATTATCTCTTTTCTTTCTAGTGCCACTTTTAACCGAGGTTTTATATAAATGTGACCTTTTTCTGTTGGCAACGATACATATTGTAATATGGAAATATTTGCATCAAGGTGGGCAGCAAATGATGATGTACCTGCTGTACATTGCATGTTGTAGCTATGATTGATCAGATCTCACCTTAGTGTATACTAGGCTAAATGTGAACTTATAGGATGATGTAAGCCAACTTGTTAGAGAATATGCGAAAGTGTTATGAGAAATCAGTAGGTTTTACGGTTGTGTTCATTTGACTGGATTGATTTTGACCTAGAGAGTCTTCTTGGATGCAGTTCTTTTGTGCCCACTTCTTTCTTTTGAGGATTAGGCATTAAATTAGCCTGGGATATCTTAGCTGGTTTGACAAATCACTCTCTTACCATAGGTGAAGTTTAACGTCCATAAATGCCAAATTGTGGGTTGAGTAGAAAAACAAGAATTAAGATCGTATACAAGATCATGTCTGAACTGCCAGAACTAACTCTGCACCTAAATGGTGTTTATGGAATCCCTCATATGGCTGCTTCTAATGACCTCGTCCCAAGTGGATATCAAAGACGTAAGGTTCTCCAGGTGCAAAATGCTACGCTTCTTTGTATTATACTTGATACAATTACACTACCGAATCACCATTCTGTTAAAAGTCTTCATTATGTTGTTTTTTTTGAAAAATTGAAACGAGTTACTGCAATACGGGTTTTCCTTCGGGAGATTTTACAGGAACTGATCTAATTGCTTAGTTAAACTTGCAGTTTCGACTAATAAAATTGGACAAAAAAAGGTTAATGGATGTTTGTGATTATATTCTTTATCTGAATTCACATATATGCATATCTGGTAATTTTTTTGCAGTTATACAGTTGACTCTCTAATAACTAATAATCATGGGAGACAAATTATATTAGTTATTAGAGCTATTAGATAATAAATTTTTCATACAGTTTCATTAACAAAATAGGACTTCGTCATTACAATTTTACGCGTGAAAGTATTTATCTTTCTAAACTTACATATTTAATCTTTTTGCAACAAGAGACTTCCTCTTTACAATTTTTTTATACAATACCTTCTTGTGTACAATTTTTTTAGTCGACTTTGAGTTTCACTTTGTGACGGAAACATGAACTTTAATGTGATGAACCATTAAATATTTCATTTTTTTCCCCAGGTTCTTGGAGCAGATTTGGCTATTTTAGATGAAATCGATTCTGGGTTGGATGTTGATGCTCTTCAAGATGTAGCAAAGGCAGTGAATGGGGTTTTGACTCCCAGGAATTCCCTTTTGATGATTACTCATTATCAACGGCTTTTGGAATTAATAAAGCCCACATACATCCATATTATGGTAAGTCGTTTGAAAAACTGAGAATAAAAACATTAGATCCTGTAATCTAGTTGAAATAGGAAAAAGAAAAGAAAGAAAAATGTGAATGATCAGTATATGAGTTGTGGAACTCTTGATTGCATTGATATATGAGAATACTTGTTAGTGCATGAAATCTTTACAGGAAAAATGTGTTTCTCAGCAGTCAATGTTCACTTTTTTTACCACATATATTCACTTTGGAATTTAAGGCACTCGGGAACATTGTATATTTCCCTGGGGAATTTTTTTATTCTTGTAGAAATTCAGGTTTAAGATATTGAAAGTTTTGAACAATGAAATGGCCATGACAACTCAAAAGTCAGTTGAGTAGTTTGGTAAGGTTAACTAGAATTTGACATGCTTATCACTGTACTATAATTTGTTATATAGTGAATCATGCTCTTCTTTTTCACTATTTTGTCAAATAAAATCATCTCGAGTGAATAAATGGATTGATCTTCAGTCATAAAACAGTTTTTTGAATTTCCTAATTTTGTTTCCACAAGCAGCATAAGAGTAGCTCTAATAGGTGGTAAAACAAAGTGAGTGTTAGAGGTGTATGCGAGAAGGTGCAAGTTGAAGGATCCAAAAGGGTTTGAAGAAGACCAAAAACAATCTAGATGGAATTGGTTAAAAACAAACTTGCTGAAGATCTGATGTTTGACAAAGTAGAATGGTGGAATAGGATCTATTTTACTGACCATAACTGGATAGGACAAGGCATTGTTATTGTCGTTATTCTCAAGCAATATTTTGATGCAGAAGTATTTGGTTTAGTAGTTGAATTATTTCATTAGACCACTCTTTAAGTGTAATTTATTCATCACTATCTATGGTTTTTATTTTAGGAGGACGGGAAGATTATAAAGACAGGTGATAGTTCGCTAGCGCAAGTGCTTGAGAAGGAAGGCTACAGAGGAATTCTTTCTGTATAGTTGCATGTTCATTGATATTGATTATCTTTCCCTTTAATAAGAAGCATTAACCTTTGCACTTGTATAGCATTGTCCCAAGTGAAATTTGCCTCTCTTTTGTAGCTGGAGCTATCAAATGTTTTGTGATTTGCTATGTTTTGGTTGTCAATGGAATGAACAAAATTCAAAGACCGCCATCAAAGTGATTTGAGACCATTCATGCTGACACAAGAGGTGGAGAAAAAGCACTGGCTGCCGAGCCCATGTTTGAGAAGATAGAAATCGGTCTTTTGCTTTGACCTGCACCTATCCCTTTATTCGTAATTTTTTGTGTAGTAGTGTAGTAATAGCTCTTTTTAATTTAGTTTTTTTCACTTGCATCAAATTTTTGTTAGATGGAATAAGGAAAGTCACGACTACTTGGTTCTGCTAGCTGAATAAATTGTTTTTGAAATGGTTTCGGCAGTCATTTTGATATTTCATTATTAGTTATGGAATGGAAGAGTTATTTTCTAATATTCATTGTTATTTCCATCCGGTCATCAGTTGATGATCAGCCAAGGTAGTAAGGTGTTTGTTAGAAACCATTAATTTACCATCTAATTGAGAAGAATAGATGCACTTGCTGCTATCATGGGGCAGCTTTTCTGCCAACTATTTTCCCCCTTTGTTTGCTGTGTGGGAGATCTTATCTGAAGAACAGAAAATTAAAATTTTTGAGACGTTGAAGGCTTGTCGTGGTTCTCTTTATCTCATGAATTTCTATTATTTGATTAAGAAAATTCTTAGCCATAGTCGACCAGAACAGATTCATTCACCCACACGATGTGTTTTTGCCACCACGCATAAACAGGCGTTTGCACACTTGCAAATGGTATTCTATAAAGCATGTAACAAACATATTAAATAGCTTTCGATCGGTAACTTATCGAATCCATTGCCTGTCTTCAACTCCAACGTTCATTGTTTTATCTCAAGGATGAAACTACTAAATAAATTAACTCCCAACAGCTGCGGCTGAGAATGAAAAACCACCTCATTTCATCTCAGAGTTGGAATGAGTCCACATCATAAAATTGTTCGATCCCTCACCAAAATGGTTTGGTTTGCCTACCAGAAAAATCAATACAAGTACCCCAAGATATATATATTAAACGATAACATGACAATACACACTGTTTAGTCTTTTAGGTTCTGGGAAACATTCAAGTTGAGTAAAAGAACTACGTGAGTAATCATTTATAGAATTCGAAATCTGTATCTGGTTTCTTCACATTCGTTCGGTAGCCCTTCTCAAAGTCCTTTGGCAGTATAACATACCGGTTCTTACGGACTGCATGCATTCCTGCTTCTTGACAAATAGCTGTTATCTGCATCCATCACCAACAAATGGACCAAAACAATTAATTAAACAACTCTTAACATATTATGTATAGTGTAAACTTGTGACCGTCTACAAAGGAGGTGGCTGTCTTGTGCGCCCTAGTCCCATGTATGTGTTATGTGTAGAAATGAGGGAAAATCAGTTGACCACTTGGTCATACATTGTTGGGTGGCAACGGAGATCTGGTCCTTCTTCTTATGTTGATTGGGGGTTAAGTGGGTGATGCCTAATGGGATTGTTGCTTTGTTAGCTCAATGATATTTCTCTAGCCTAGGCGTGAGGGGCAGATTGATGTACCAGGGGGTGTGGCATGCGATCCTCCAGGTTCTTTAGGGAGAAAGGAATTCTACAATATTTGAGGACAGGTACAGATCTACGGGATCCATTATTGATGCGATATTGTCCTTGGTTTGTTCCTGGATGGTGGTTCTCCCCGACTTTAGAGGGATTTCTACATCTGCTCTTCTTACGAGTTGGCCCGAGTATGCTTCCTCGTCCCCGATGATGCACTCTGTGGTATCTCAGTGGGTGCCGCAGCTGGTTGGGGTGGTGAAGACTAATTTTGATGATGCTTCCTTTGGTAACCCTAGTCCCTCAGGGATTTTTTTTTGGGAGGGGTCTTCCATACGAGGTCAGATTATTCATGGATTATCTGGCTCGATTGGTGAGGGTGAGTCTGCAAGGGCGGAGTTATTGGCACTACTTATGAGTTGTAGAGAGGCTGCCCGTTTGGGCTTGTCATATGTGGTGTTTGAGAGGGATTCGTCGGTGGTGATATCTTGGATGTCAGGGCAGATTTGCTGTCCCTAGCGGTTTTTTCACTTGGTCAGACTGGCAAGACATTTGGGCAGCATGATCCATGCATCCTTTATTCATACTCCCAGATCTGGGAATGGGAAGGCTGATCAGTTGGCGAGAGACGCCATTGTCAGAGAGGTGATGTTTGTGTGGATACCTACGTCTGAGATGATTGGTGAGGGAGGAGGGTGCTTGATCTTACTGGTGCCATTTCGGTTTCGTGGCTTGGAGGATTTTTTATCTTTCTCTTCGCTCTATGTTTTACGTCTTTCTGTTTTTTGCCTTATGTTTTGGTTTCTGTTATGTTTTTTCTGTTTTTTTCTGTCTTTGGTTAGGTGCCCCCCTTGTGCGCCTAGCCTTCTCCTGTTATTTGTAATCCTGTTTTTTTTATCATTTACATATATTGCTGGTTATTCATCAAAAAAAAAAAAAAAAAGTTTACACAGAAGTTGAAGACAAGACATTCACATTTAACAATATAGAAAAATAAGGAAAACATTTGGGAGGCTTCCTATGTGGTTTTGCTATACTGGTGACAAGACCCAGAGTACATAGATAGCATTAGTTAAAATCAATATACTAGTTCGAATCAGACTTGCATGAAATTACCAAGCACAAATACCTTCAAGATCATCAATGAAATATTCCATCTGTAGAAAGAAGCTTTCTAAATCGAAAGGGTGAACTACCCTAATATACCAGCTAAGGGATATTCTAACTCATCTTACTTAATTAATAACACTGATTAACCAATATGCACACAAATTGAAATATTTTAGCCCAAAACATTGCATATCAATGTCAATCTCAAAAGATGGTTTTGGAATTCCTCATAAACTTTCCAATAACTCTCTCATAATATTTTATAGAAGTCAATTTTGCCCCTTTTGTATGTTTTCTTTCTCTAGAAGGGAACAATCCTACCACAAATACAGTTTTGGCAAAGTGTAAGATGACCTCAATAATTTCATCAAGAGAACAAAGTTCCTCTCTTTCTACATTGATTATGGATAAATTGGAAAATTGTTCATGAGGAGGTGCAGTGGGATATGTTATTTTCCCTTTTGTATGTTTTCTTTCTCTAGAAGGGAACAATCCTACCACAAATACAGTTTGGCAAAGTGTAAGATGACCTCAATAATTTCATCAAGAGAACAAAGTTCTTCTCTTTCTGCATTGATTATGGATAAATTGGAAAATTATTCACGAGGAGGTGCAGTGGGATATCCTATTTCACTTATTTGTAAGCGATGACATAAATTGGGGCTTTTTCAGATGATAGTCATTAAAAGCGGCCGCATGGTCCATGCAACTATTAGCATTGTGCCACTGCATAGTGTTTTGTGCGCCAATTCCTTACCTCTTTTTTCTGAACATATGGGAAAAAGAAAATTCTTCTACAAATACCACCAATATTGAACCTTTCTTAAACCAATATGGGATGAGGAACAAACATCTATAACAGCATCAGGGTGAATGCTCTCATAAAGAGTCAAGCCTCTATAAGAACAAGCAGGCAACCTTAAAATACATAGATGGACGTAGATTTAGTCTTAACAGAAGATATAGCTCTAGACACAGTGGAAGGCAAAGTAGGATTCTTTTAACGCATGGGTGGTGACGATAATGACAAGTAAGACAAATCAATTGGGTGTCCTCTATATTCGACATATTAAGTTAATTCCTCACCCATAACCACCAAAATTGAAGAAACAAAGTAATTCATTCTTTCAAGTATGTCAAAAAGGTTCACTCCATGCATTAGTAGAAAAATAACAACCAATAATTATATTGTCAACAAAGACCCATAAAGTAAAGGAACCATATTCCCAGGTTAAGGTGACATCATAACCCAACATGTTTATTTGGCATGAGGAAATACCAGAAGAAATTGGCTTATTGTAAGCTTCAGAGAGGCATCAAAAAACAAACAAAATGAAACAAATGAACGGACAAAAGAAACTCAAGATGGAACAAATGTTTCATTGCTAAGCACGTGAAAGCAAAAAGAAAACAACAATACAAAATCAATAAAAAAAATTAATCAGAAATACAGAATCAGTAAATACACATGATAATTTCCAAGTGAAAGCGGCAGGGACATAATGCAAAACCAACTAACCTCGGCAGCACTGATTTTATCAGGTCGAGAAACATAGTCCTCCAAGTCAACCTCATCACTTAAG
>JAUPMG010089792.1:0-12601 GCA_031762675.1 Pachysandra terminalis
TCAAGACAAAGCATACAGAATAGTCCTTCGAAGTCTATGGATATGATCAAAGCATGACTCCTGAGTTAGAAGGTATGGAAAGTTCCTTCGAGGATCTTTCCTTACATAAAAATACATTTAAAATGTAAAGGTACGTAAAGGTATGGAATAAAATCATTCGAAGTCTGTTCTAGAAAGCAAATAGATGTGACTTCGATGATCCATTGAGATCATAAACAATTTGAGGAATCCCTTAGGGGTAGCATGCCCCTAAATACATCCTTCGAGTAAAACGAGGTCCGTCGAGGGAAGAATAAGATTCTCATTCCCTCGGGTTCCTAGAAAGCAATATGCCATGGGAACATAAGTCCTTAGTCCCTTGAATACCTCAAAAATGGAAGAAGGAACGTGTTTGTTGCGTTTGGGACACGTGGCGTTCCACCACAAGCTATCGCATTAATTGGTGATAAGAACGGTCAGATATCCTGCCGTTTCAAATCTTGTTTTTCACCAAAACGGTCTAATCACCGTACGCAGCTGCTGACAGCTGGTACGTGAAAGGGACGGTTGTACAGCCGTTTCAGTTTTATGAATGATTCAGTGTATGCGGCTATACCCAAAACGCGTACACGTGCTCGTAATCGAGTGCCGCGTGTAAAGTGGGGTTAAATTAGCCCGCCCGATAATAATATCACTCAAAATTAAATATTTTGCAACATAAAACATTATGTTTTAAATTTTACAAAAATGGTTCCTGATTATTAAATAATTACATTTCGAACCTTAAATCACTTAAAATTATGTATACCCTATACCTAGAGTTTAACTTTGGCCCGGTACAACCAAATCCTACCCGACCCAACCCTAATAAGATCCCAAGCTTATCAGTTAATTAGGATTTGGATCAACCATGCTCTGAAAGTTGAGTTCAAGTTGGGTTGGACTTATTAGTTTTGGTTCAGTTAAGGTAGGTTAGATTCAGTACAACTGATTTTAGAGTGTGTCAAGTCTGAAGTAATTAGAGTCCAACCCAACCCACCCTATTTATAGCTTATTGATACTTGGCAAAACCAATAGAACGACGCTTATTGAATCCATTTTCTCCACCTACCCAATGCATATGATGCAGTCTTAAAATTCTCAAGAGTAACCTAAAATATCTAAAGAAAGCTCAAATAGGTTTTTTATGGAACCATAAGAATAGTAAGAAGATACGCTTAATAAATTGGGATAGGAATGAAGCTTGCATGAAAAATAGTAAAAAAAAACTAATTCATTTCTAACCAAGGTACTTAAAGCCAAGTATTTTAATCATTTCCTTGATGCTCTACATAGAACTAATTGTTCATGGAATTGGAAAAATATTCAAAAAGAAAAGGAGCTTCTAACTAAAAGTCTTCAATTTTTTTTTTTTGGTTGGAAACATATGTGGTTACTAACTAAACGAGGTATGGTGCGACCCAAGCAGTTGTCCCATATATAAGGGCATACAATTAGTGGTGGATGTTTCATCCAATAACAAGAGACCATTAGAGGCTTATGTTGCAAAATTACTTGTAACCATATTAGCCTCTCTGTACGTATCTACAACAAAAACCTGTAAAAAGTTAGCCAAAAGTCTAGAGCATTAATGGAGTAAAGATTGTAGCCTCCATGGAATACTTGAAGTTTTTTTTAGCATATTGAGGATAGCAGAGGAATCATCCTTAAGAAGAATTCGGTTATAACCTTGGTGTTGAGCAACAATAAGGATTCCACAAGAAGTTCTGCAACAAGAATTATTGTTGTTCTCAAGTGGAGTGAGAAACCACACAAGAACCGACCCATTGGATCCCTATAGACACCACCAGCACCTGCAAGACCAAGACATCCAGAAGTTGAACCATCAAAATTTAATTTTACAAAATCCACAGGCAGAAAATTCCATATGATAAACAAGATTGATTTGAACATTGGAGGTGTTAAGCTATCATGTGTCTAAGATGAATCCTTCAGAATACCTTGGATCATGGCATCAACATGCACAAACAAAACATGTCTATCTTCGAAGATCATTTGATTTCTTATGATCCATAGATCCCAAAGAATATAAGCTCCTTTTTCAACAAGAAGGTGGTCATGAGAAGTCGAATTTGTGAAAAAGGTAGCCTAAAACCAATGATCAAATGCCACAGAAGGATCCGAAGGGGTGTGGATGTTAAAATGAAGCCATATAATTCTTACAAGAGGGCGGTGCAAGAAGATATGTTCATGGGTTTCCTCATATTGAGAGCACATAGGACAAAGAGGTAAAATATTAGGAATGATGTGGTGAAGATACAATGCAGTCAGTAGTCTTTGATGAAGGCACTTCCATAAGAATAGACGAATCTTCTGAGTACATTTCAGATGCCAAACATTTAGCCAAGGGATTGAGGAAGATTGTGATACTTGTGAATTATGAACAATATGATAAGCCAAAGCCATCGTAAACTTTCTAAAAGAAGTAGAGTTCCAAAAGGGTTGATATTGGTCATCAATTGATGTTAATGGAATGCCTTTTATTGTTTGAACAATGTCATGGGACCAGATTGATTGAAGGAGGGAAGTCTTCCAAGTTTTCGTTTCCTAATGAATAAGTTGACTTACAAATCAAAGGTTTGTATCAGTTGAAAGTTGATGACTCTTTAATATTCAAACCACCTAACGTTTTAGATTGACACAAGGTCTGTCAGGATATGGTATACAAGGTTTTCTTGTCAATCTAGTGAATCCAAATAAAATCTCTTACTAACTTGTTTAGTTGATGATGAATTGTAGGAGGGGTTGAAAGGTCGACATGGTGTATAAAGGTAGGGCAGAAATAATTGAATTTACCAAAGTCACACGGCCAACTTACGTTATCAATTCAGTATTCTATCCTTGTAGACAAGACTGTACTTTGGTAAGGATTTCATGAAAGGTGCCCATAGTAGGTTTGCCTGAGAAAATTGGTGCTCCAAGATATCGTTTTTGGTCAGCTTTCCACTCCATTTTTAGGATATGAGAGATGGTTCTTCTCTTTGAGGAATAAAGATTTGGACTAGTCAAGAAACCTGATTTAGCATAGTCAAATTTTTTACCAGATTGTTGATGAAAAGAGTCAAGAAGATCCACAAGATACTGACAATCAAGTTCAGATGCTTGTGTGAATATAAATAAATTATCAGCTTAGAGAATGTTGTTGATTGGAAAGCTATCTCATGAAATCTTGATGCCCCTAATGGCCAATGATTGTTGTGCTTTTTGAAGTTGAAGAGAAACAAATATTTGTGACAAGAAGAAATAGATATTGGCTAAAAGGATCTCCCTGTCGTAGTCCATAGATGGGCCAAATTGGGCCCACACTTTGGCCATTCGCTAGAATTTGATAGGAAATAGTAGTTACACATGTCATGATCAGATTTGTCCACTAAGGATTTATGTGAAGCTTTTGAAGGATGGAAAGCAAAAAGGACCAACTTACCCGATCGCAAGCCTTACTTAAGTCCACCTTGGCTGCAATAAATCTGTGGTTACCCGACTTCTTGCAGGATAGGATGTGGAGAAGTTCATGGGCAATAAGAAAGTTATCCTAGATTACTCTATGTGACAGGAAAGCACATTAGAATGGTGTAATGATGGGTTCAAGCATTGGACAAAGCCTACAAACCATGATTTTTGAAATAACTTTATATACAAAGCAACAAATTCTTGTCGATCGGAAATCAGAAGTTTGAGTTGGAACCTCAGTTTTGGGTATTAAGGCCAGAAAATTATGGTTGATACCTGGTGGGAGATTGCCAGTGTTAAAAAAAAATGTTTTGACTATTGTGCTAATCTCAGGACCCACCATGCACCAAGATGTTTGGAAAAAGTACCCTGGGTAACCATCTGACCCAAGGACCTTAAAAATTGTAGCATGAATCTTGGTATCGGTGATGGGCAGCATGAGTTGTGAGTTTTGTTCAGTAGAAAAACCATTATTAATGATGCTTACCAAGGATGAATTAGTGACTTTTGATGAGAAGAATAATTCTTTGAAATGAGTTTCAACATGTTCCTCGAGATCTAGTCCATCCTTAAAACATTGATTTGCTGCGTTGTAAAAAAATTCAATCCGATTATGTCTACGCCGTTTTAAAGTGGAGACATGAAAGGACCGGGTGTTAGGCTTTCCTGATTGAAGCCAAGTTTTTCAATACTTTTGCATCAATAAGACCTCATTCTGTTTCAAAGTCTGATAATATAGTCTGTTAGTGTTCTGAATCTGCATACAATATTAGAAGGACTGACGTTGGAGAAAGTCCAATTTCTCCTTAAGGAATGTAATTTTTGCAAAGATATTACCCACAGGATTCTGATTCCATTGCTTCAAAATGGTTTGTAGCGTTTACAACATGGGAAGGAATGGTCGAGAAGAACCCCCAAGATCTTGGCACTGAGTTTCACTAAATTCTTTGCAACTCACCTATCGAAGCCAAACACTTCAAAGCGAAATGGACGAATATTTAGTCAAGTATGAACTTGAGTATCCAGGAATAGAGGACCATGGCCAGAAGCAATGATAATATCCTGATAAACTCGAGTTGTAGGAAACAATGAAAGCCAATCTGATGTAGCAAAATCCCGATCAAGTTTCTCACAAATACGTCGGTTTCCCGGTTGGCCGTTCATCCATGAATAGGCTTGCCTAAGAGATCTTAATCCAATAAAGCCAACAGCTGATAACATATTGGAGAGAGCACATGATTGGTTGGTTTTGTAGGGCACTCCTCCCAATTTTTCATTGCTATTCAAGATGCAATTAAAATCTCCAAAGAGGCACCATAGGAGAGAGAAATATTGTTGGAAGCTCAGTAGATCTTGCCATTGGAGTTGACGGATTGATGCAACTGTATTGGCATGAATAAAAGAGGGTAGCCATGGGTGTGGCCTATATATATGCATGTGGACAATCCAATCAGTTGTAGGAATACTATGGAGTTGAATTGGATTGGCCCAGAGAATCCATAACCCACTAGTCGTGCCTGTAGAACTAACAAAGAAAAAGTTGTCAAAACCCAATGCTCTAATTTTCCTTTGAGAATTTGTGATAGATACCTTAGTTTCTGATAAACATACGAAATCCAGTCGATTGACACGAAATAATTTCTTGTAATGTCGAAATGTCAGGGGTTGGTCAATCCCTTGGCAGTTCCATCCCATTATCCTCATGGTGATGTTGGTGACTAATAAAGTTTAGTCACCATAGCCTTAGAGTTGAACGAAGATGCCTCAGTTGTAAAAATTGCATCCAATTTTCTCTTTTTCTATAAAGGTATGGAAGTTGGTGTTGTTGGTAGTTCAACGATGATAGGAAAGCTTTGTTTGGAGAGGTAGTTGAGCTAGAAACTGGAAGAGTTAGTGGGTTGGATTTGAAATGTGTCATGAAAGAGAGGGATGATTGGGTTATGGTCAAAGGAATGAGGATGTGTGACTGTTGATGATGGGTGTGGGTGAATGACGTGTGGAGTTGGAGAGGCTTGATGGTGACCAAGGGTGGGTATAGCAACATGTGCATGGGCATACACATGTTGATGGAAACAAAAGGAAGAAGACGAAAATTCTGAATCTGATAAAGAGAAAGGACATGTGGTATCAATGACCGGGTGTGATGTCATGATGTTTTTGAAAGCATAACTCAAGGAGTTTTTTTGCAAACTTTGCATGGTTTTAGGAATAGAACTTTCTTTTTCATCAGCCCAAGCGCCAGGTGTCCACCATGCAACACCCAAAGCAGATCTCAAAGTACCTGCTTCGAGTGAGTCACCAGATCGGGTTAACTCACCACCCACATCTGACCTGAGTGAAGAAGAGGCTATCATTTTCGTGGTCGGAATTTGAGGTAGCGGGGTTAGTATTATCTCCAATTTTGACGATATCAATTCAATTTGTCATACAGGCTTAGCGAATGACAATGACGTGGATCTCTTTAGAGGATTGGCTCGGATTAATGGGCTACCTGAAGCTATTATCAACCAGTTGCATGTCTTGACTTCCAGCACCACGGATCCCGGAGAAAGGAATTTGGATAGTTCGGAAGTACATGGCCAACTAATCCACATGAAAAACATAACAATGGTAGATACTCATAAAGAAAATGAGTCCAAGATTTGTCCCAATTCGGATGCAAGATATAGGTGCCCGAAGGTAATTCAAGACACAATCGTCTCTTAATTTTGGCACTCACAGAAGTTACTTCCAGTTTCACTTGTGGGAACGTCAATGGTGATCGGAGTACCCATATTGCTAGTGGACTGGATGAGGTCTCGAATAATACATTCATCGAAGTATGAACGTGGACGGCCCGGGAATTGAACCCATAAAATGATCTCCTATAAAGTGGTGAACTCAACCTTTGCTTCATTTGTGATCTGTTTCAAAGCTAACAAGTTATTGTTTATGTTCCATGGCTGGTAAAGAATAGCCAGTTTGAGATTGTAGTCGTCCTCAAAATGGAAGAGGAACGGATGGGGACTCAGTTCTTGGATGTCAAGAATCACTAGAGCTCTCTATGTTTGCTCACAAAGGAGCGCACTTCATGGTATCCGACTTTGTCATCAAACACATGTCCTACTAGTAGGTGTTTCCAACGATTTGTGACCCTGGTAAAGTCACTTTGGACTAGGAAAAACAACTTAGAACTTCTAAGTGGGATGGACATCTTGGAGAAGAAGTCCGATGTGAGAGAATCAATTTCTAAAGCAACTCCAATTGAAGGAAATGAGAGAGGCATGGGCCAGAGGGAACCCGGAAGGGAGAAGTAGAGCTAGGACAAATTAAGTTCTGTGTATGCAATGAGAGAAGAAAACTCAAGAAACTTAAGCAGAGAAAAAGCATAAGAGGAAACACTTAGGACGATAGAGCATACAACTTCCAACCACAGAATGGAAGATGAGAAGGAGCTTGTTCCAGAAAATCAGACTTATCCATGGAGCTAAACAACTTTCAACATTCCTAAGTAAAGAAGGAAAGGGAATATTGGATTGGAAATGGGGATAAAATTTTATTTTGGGAAGATGCTTGGGTGAATAAAGAACCATTAAGTATGAAAATCTTAGTTGACACAACTCTAATTGATATACAAGCCAGGCTTAGATACTTTACTGATTGACAAAGCTATTAATGGAGAAGAGAACAACTAGATAGGAAGAAGATCTGAAAAATAAAGGCCCCTATCAAAATTCATAATTTTTTACGAGAATTGGCTCATGAAATTGTTCCTACTAAAAAGATGCTTTATATGAGGAAGAAAATAGCTGATCCAATATGACCTAGATGTGAGAATTGAAGAAGAATCGTGTACATGCCTATTCATTGATTGTCCTTCTTTAAAAGATATTTGGGAGTTGGTAAAACATAAATTCAAAGTGTAAGCTCAAATTCAAAGCCTTTTAATAAATTGATTAATCTAATTTAAAAATATGCTAACTTGCCAAAGTGGTGAGCTTTGGGAATGGGTCATAACACATGCATTATGGGCTATATGGAAAGGCAGAAATGAAGTTGTCTTTAGTTGGGGTAGATTTGATCCTAACAAAATATTTCAACAATCCTTGTATAGTGCATATGAGATGCAATAGGTTATGGGAGGATGTGATCAAAAGAAGGAGCATGCAAAATCATTGAAGGCTGAACATTGGATCATATCTTCTAGAATCCTCCACCAGAAGGAGTCCTCAAACTTAATATTGATGGCTCATGTGTGCATGAAACAGGAAAAATAGGCACATGAGAGATATCAGGGATGCAAGTGGACATTTTGTTATTGGTTTTAACAGAAATTTGAGAGAAACCTCAATGGCCAAAGTCGAAATGTGGGCAGCTCGAGATGAACTCCAAATGGCTGCAAAAATGGGAATTCAAAGGCTTATTGTTGAATATAACTTAGTAACAACAGTAAGCATGCTAACAAAATAAGCTAAACCACCATGGTATCTTTTGATCCTATTGAAGGACTGTTGGTCATTGCTATCTTTTTTTGATTATGTAGATATAAAGCATGGATATAGGGAAGCAAACTTTACTGCAAATGTTTTAACTAAGAGTGCTACATCAACTGATGGGTTTAAAAAGTGGGGCCAACACCCACCATTGATTATAAAGGATGTGTTATTTTGGGACATGGCTGGGAGACATACCCAATGCTTTGTATCCTGACATTATAAATTAATAGAGTTTTTTTTTTTTTTTTGCTACCAAAAAAAGATGGTCTTGTTAAGTATTAATTTATAACCTAAATAATTAGTTATTTTGATTTTCAACAATTAATGATTATAATATTTATTAATTTATCTATAATGAAAACTTTATTTACTAATTTTTATTACCAATGCCAATTTTTATTAGACATTTATCAACAATAAATAATTATAATATTTATTGATGTAGATATAATGAAAATTTATTTAGTAATTTTTATTATTAATGTCAATTTCTATTAGACAATCATTTATATTATGGATGATGTATAAAATACGTTCAATGCAATTATTCTATCTAAATTTAGATAATTCTATGTTTTTGGAATGAAATTATTGTCATGATAATTAGATAATATTAATATAGCAAAAGTAAATAATTTTGAAAATACATTTATGCAATAAGTGTACGGTACTAGTTAAAAAATCAAGTATTTGCGGGATCAGTTATGGGATTAATGGTGACAATTCTGAAATCAGAACCAACAAGACCCATAATTGTTCTATGTAATAGAGTTTAATTCTAGAACTTGTGGACCCATCCTGAACTCGACCCATTAATACCATTATTTGTTTAGGTCATTGCAAATATAATGATATTTTTGCTAGGAATGTTTATTATCTATCCAAAAATTAAAAATTAAAAACTAGGCAATGTGCCAGGTTCATAACGGGTGTACGCCTAAAATTACACATTTAAAGCTTAAATGTATGTGTGGGTATTTTTGTGATCCGACCTACACGTACACCCGAACCTCACCCCACATTCAAAAGGGTTAGGTTTGAGGGGTTCTTGACCCATAGTGTTATTACATCTCATTCGTACCATTTAATTTGTTTCACCTCTATTATCATTTGTGCTCCATAAAATGAATCTTAAATTTAATTATTTTATTATTTTAAAACATACTAATTTTAAGATATTCCTCCATAATTCTAGTTTTTGTATTTTCTCTCTAATTTGGTTCACCAAAACCACATCACCTACAAATAACATACACCAATGCACTTCCTTTTGAATATGAATTATTAATTCATCCATAATTAAAGCAAAAGATAAAGATTTATAGTGAACTTGATCTAAATATATTGCTTTTAGAAACTCATTTATCTCTGAATCTCCCTATTACATGACCTTAATGACCTCAATATATCAAATTGAGACTCAATGTTTTTTTCCTTCTAAAATCCACCAAATATAATCTTCTAAATACTCAATGCACATGCTTTCTCTAAATCAATGAAAATCATGTAAAGATAGTAGAAATAGTTTACCTAAAACTTTTAATAGCTGTAATAGAGATGAGTTTTCTTGAGAGGCTATTTGGAGGTGATATATATATATATATATATATATATATATATATATATATATGCTGATCCAAAACTAAATTAAGATGCCATGAGTGAAGTTTGAAGGTTGTGAAATCTTCATCATAGACTCCACAAATGTATAATTAGAACATCAAGATTGATGATTCAATCACACAAATCATTCTAACAATGTATTGGCAGAGATCTTGAAGATAAAATCATGAAAAATGCACATTCAAGAAAAAGAAAAAAGAAGAAGAAAAGAATAAGACTTATCACCAGAGCATAAGTGCCATGCACCTAATTGTAAAAGATCAGCTACTGAATAAGACTCTCCAAAAAAAAGAAACACATACACACACTAAAATAGTGTTCACTAAAGAGTGGCATTTCTTTTCGAACTCAAATCACAATGTGTAAACGGATTTAAGATTCAAATCGTGATAGTAAGATTCAAACAAGTAATCATATATTGCACCCAAAAAAAATCATATATTCTTTTCAAAAATAGATTTGAACTTGCGATTCAAATCATTTAGTTTAAAGTTTGATTTGAAGTATAGGATTCATAATTTAACGAACATTGTTTTAATGCCCACATGTGGGTTGAATAAAGTGGTATTGATGCCAATAGGCATACTTGAGGGTAGATTTTGCAACTACTTATATAGCTTAAGGGAGAAAATGATATTTGACCCTCTCTTGATTTTAAGTATGCAATTGATTCCTAGGCTTAATTTGTCATAATGGTAAATTGTATCCTTGTATTTTGCATAATGTTGTCCATACCCCTATGTTTTATATATCATTTGCAATTGTACCCTTATGTCTTTTTTTTGTCAATTCTACATTTAAATGACACATTCCTTCATTCAAAATGATCAAAATACCATCATAAATCTTCTTTTATTACACGACTCTCCAAATCAATACTAACTTATATGACGAAAATATTTTGGTATCAACTTACCCTTATTATTATTATTATTATTGATATAAATATTTATATTATTTTGTCAAAAGCCACAAAAATTGCAGGGCAATTTGATGTTAGGAATATGGATCAATGGATGCAACACATAAAAAATCAAAGACATGAATTTCAATATGAAAAATACGGTATCTTACTTACAAATTGCTAAGCCCCAAAGGGTACAATTAATTACACTATCACTCTTATTAACAGTGGTTAGGGGAGGAAATAGGGCGTCTAGTGTAATTGGGTCGTACCTATAGTTATCTGGTACTTCCAGTGATTATATCCCTATGGTATGTGGATATGGATGGAGGAGTCTCATAGAGTTCGGTCAAACGTGCTTTCAACTTTCAAGTTGATGGAAATCCCTGCAATTAAAGAGCCAATCTCCAGTCTATATTTTTGGAGATCGAGTATTGCTAGGGTCATCCATGCTCATCTATTGTTTGTTTTATGATTTTTTTCCCTTATTTTTCCTGCTTATTTGAAGCATTCTAATGCCTTCTCCACACCATTTGTCCTTCTTTGTCTATGAATGATGGGGCTGTACAAAAGGACCAGGTAGCTAGTTCTTAAGGCCTTTTCTTTCTAAAAAAAAATATAAGGATGCATCTAACATTGCTTAATTACGTGTTTATTTGAGCCTTTAACTTCTTAAAGCACCTTTTTAAATTATAAGTGCGTTTGGTAATGGTGATCGAGTAAGTTCCTACCTGTAAGCAGTAGAGGAAGATAGCTCAAAAGGAGAAGTTGCGGAAAGTGGTTTCTAAACTTTACCATTATATGGGAAGTGATTTCTAAACATTAGTGATAACACTTCTAACTCTGAACACAATACTAAGCCTTTAAAAATGACATTTTTATCATAAAATTTTAAGATAATTTTTATGAGTTTGTCTTGTTAAGGTATTTAAGTAACACGTATTTACCAAACATATATTTTTCAAACCAAGCAAGTTATTGTTGTTGTGGATAAGTGCTCTGGTTCAATCACTTATCGAATGAGTGCTTATCCAAAAGAACAACTGGGACAAATGTAGCCTAAAAAATTTAAGGAATATTGAAGAGAAGATTCATATAACAGGGGACAACATACTTGACTTCCACTTTAGGATTCTCGAAAAGTCTAATAAGCAGCCTTTGTTTAGTTCCTCATTAATTAACATGTTAGATTAAATATGAGTAATAATAATCGGTGTACAATATTAAAATCAAAACTTTTTGATACTATACCAAACATTGATAGAGTAGACCTGCACCATTGTACTGTTATTAGTTCACCTTTAAGTGTTAAGGTTGCATTCATGCTTTGTACGCAATTTTTATCTGGGGATTTGAACAAGCAAGGATGCACTTGTAGTACTATTATAGCAAACTTCGGGGAATGTTAACCATAATTTTGATTTAGAAAAGCTTGGTAATAGTACCCATCTTTTTAACTTTTAGTATGAGATACCAATAAGAAATCATATAGGTTGAGTTGAAATAGCAAGAGATATACAAACAATATTAGTAGGAAAAGAAAAAGAGAAACTCAAGAAGTGTACAACAGAAGAGGGGGCTTTAGCCTTCTTGACTTCCTTTATGAGACTAGATTTTGTTATGGTTTTGTTTGGATCTTGCAAATCTTGTCCCTCTCTTTTTGCCTGTACACTTCTACCTAACGCTGCAATCGTATCAGACAACCTAGTGGCACACTTGTCGAAGTAACCAACTAACCATAAATCAAAGAAGATTGAAGAAGTAGAAGAGAAGAAACGAAAAGCTCATCATTGTCCATGCTCCATGTTAGTTATTACTATTCATCCCCAAAGCCTATAAACCCCATGTGGGGTTCTTTTGAACATGTTCCCTTGCAAGTTCTTTTCAACTCCATTAAATTTGTTCCCCTTTTGTTTAGGCCTTTTCGTTTGAGTTTCTATTGTTAACACTTGATGCTGTGTTGTTTTTGCCTTTGGTTTCAAGGTACTTTGAATTAGTTTATGTGATGCTTTCTTAAAATGGCAATGATGGAAGCTGAGAATCAAAGAAAGGATTGGTGAATAGATCAAGACAAGCATTCCTGGTAAGTAAAACCACATTTTCTTAGCTA
>JAUPMG010089803.1:0-12601 GCA_031762675.1 Pachysandra terminalis
TATATATATATATATTCTAAATACTATAAATTTATATTATTATGCATACAAATATAAACATTGCATATAATAATATTTTATGGACATATATGAATTAATATTATATATATAATTCATGTTAAATATAAAAGTAATTAAATGAACAATATAAGTACATTAAGTGTATAAACTACATATTTTATTTAAAAATATAATCTATTAGTCCTATAAATTGATCGTATACTTTTATTTTATATTTATTATTTAACAATTAAAAAACACACTCTCACAACAACTCAATATAGATTAGCTTTTCATTCATGATTTATTTCTTAAAAATAAAATATTATCTTAAAAAAGTATTATGAATTTGTAATTTAGTTAAAATACATATATACATATATATATACATACATACATACATACATATATAATATATCATTCCATGAGATATTTATGGTTTCTGTATGTTATTTTACTTTATTTGATATATTATAACTTTCTTTTACACTTATTGAGGTTTTGTATTCAGTTTTCATGCGCCAGCGCGCATGAAACGGATGGCTTTTAAGTTAATAAATGTTGTATGTGTATGTGTATCATATCAAAAGCATGTTAATTATCAAGTGTGGGAAGGGGGAGTGGCCTTTGTCTTATTTGGGTTCGCCCCTGGGGGCAATCCCAGATCTTTGGCTTTTTGGGATCCGGTGATTGAGAGAATTGAGAAACGCCTGTCTAGGTGGAAACGGCACTATTTGCCACTGGGTGGCAGAATTACTCTTATTCAGGTTGCTTTGGCCAATGTTCCGATGTACCATATGTCGATTTTTCGGATTCCTAGGGTGGTGGCCTCTGACATCGAGAAGCTTCAGCGTAGGTTTCTTTGAAAGGGAAATGGGGATAGGAGAGGCCATCTGGTCAAGTGGGAGATAATGTGTAAGGCTAAGGATCTTAGTGGGCTGAATTTGGGTATGCAGTGGATCGGAGCTCGGCTCTTCTGGCTAAATGGCTTTGGAGCTTCAATGACGAACAGGATAGTCTGTGGTGCAAGGTGATCGTTAGTAAGTACAGAATTCAAGTCAATGGGAGGGATGTAAATTTGAATACTAGAATCTTGTCAGCAAGCCCGTGGAAAGCTATTTTGGCTTTAGCTCCCTTATTCTTTTCTATGGTCCGGTTCTTGGAGCGGAGCTAGCATTTAGTTTTCTTTTGACTTGATTTGTGAATCGGGGAGGAGCCCCTATAACTTCATTTTCCTAGAATATTTAGAGGGGTTCAGAATAAGTCTTCTTTGGTGAGTGAGGTTCGTTCTTGGTCCGGATCTGGTCTTGTGTGGAACCTTCCTCTTCATAGGAACGCTATGGATGTCAAGATGGTGGAATTGTCGTCTCTTGTCAAGTCTATTGGGGATTTTTTTGTGTCAGGAGTGGCCAGATAGGAGGATTTGGACTCCGGATCCAAGAAGTGTTTTTTCGTGTCAGTCATTTTTCGATCAGTTCAGATCTAATAGACTGGGGTCTCCTACCTCCATTTCGGCACAGGCTGTGTGGTCTTCCCTTGCTCCTCCTAAAGTTAGGGCATTTGTCTGGTCTGCATTGCTTTATCGGATTAACACGGCAGACATGATCCAGCAAAGGAGGAGATACTTAACCCTTTCACCACATATGTGCTTTCTTTGTAGGGAGGATGAGGAGACACCCGATCATCTGTTTTTACATTGTCCATTGGCAGTTAAGATTTGGAGCTTTTTTCTGAGGAGCATTGGGAGGATGGGGTTATGCCAATGAGTATATGCCAGTTATTAGCACAGTGGAGTTTTCCAGATCTAGCAGAGAGGGGCAGTATTATGCATCGTCTGGTATAACAGGCCACATATGTGCTTTCTTTGTAGGCCATTTGACACACGAAAACCTTTTCCAACCATCCTTGCATCACCACCTGTGATATTAAGAAGGAAAGCTCTGAACCTCTGCCACTCAGAAACGCATTCCTCTTTGTCCCACTAACCGTTTAAGAATTTCTCTGAATGACGCATGTTGAAGCAATTGTGGCATGCTACTTTAATTGAGTCATCACACCACCCTAAATATATATATATATATCCAACAACCTGTTGTCCCTCTCTATTTCCAAGGATTTGACTAACCATAGTCACCTATTGTCAGACTGCCACCCTCATTCCATCTCAGGAAATCTTGCACCATTCATCACAGCCTTAGTATATCTAGGAAAATGAATAAACAACGATGATTAAATGAGTATAACAGAAACAACAATATTTTTGAGAGTTTTTTCCTATTTTTATTATTTCTGAAAAAATATTAGTAAAATATTAATTTCCGTACTATAAATGTTTGTTATTTGTGCCATAAGATGTTGATCTTTTTGATCTATCTTTTACCAGAATAAGATTGGCCTATTAAATATTTAAAATGAATTTCTTTTAGATTTTTTTATTTAATAATTAAAGAATATGGTAAACTCTTATCATTTTTTAGTTTACAACTATTTTTATAAATATAATTAGAATACTTTTTTGCCAATGCATAGATCGGTCCTTCCATCTAATACATATAACTAACCCATGGTTAAGGTTACATATCTAGGTTGCAAACCCAAAAAGATTAGTTTCCCTTTCGGATATTCAAATCCTAAGAACAATCAAATCCAAGGTTGTCAAACCATGAACCGAATCAAAAATCATTAGGGGCCACCTAGAATCAAATTACAGAATTGAATGCAGATCATAAGATTCATAGTAATTTTTTGATCAATAAGGTTTAGGGTTTAGGTTTTGAGATTTATGTTAGGAATTATATACGAATATTTAGTCATTTTGGAATACTATATTCTACTTTTAAGGATTAAACAAAAAAAAGGATGTTTTTCATCAAAAAAGGAAACTGGGCATTTTTTTTGTGTTGAACAGTTGAATAGTTTGAATCGTACGTTCAATTGAAAATCGTAAAATTCAAACATGAATCAATTTTTGCACTGATTGAAGTCAAATCAAATAAAATCGAAAGAGTCATATAATGAATAGTAAGATTTTAACATGAGAGATCAAATCTTTGATTAAATACAGGCCAATCCACAAATATGTGATTTTGGCATGCATCTTATATTCACTTCATTCATTTCGGGGGCATGCCGCCGACATGTCGCCATTTCCCCCCTTGGGGAAATGGTGGTATTTCCCCATTTCACAGAAATTTCGGAGAAATATGGGCGAAATATAGGCGAAATTTCGCCATGCCCCCCTTGGCGAAATATCTAGCGAAATCGAAATTTAAAACCTTGCTTCATTCTAAACAAACAAATAAGAAACTAAGAATCAACCTTATAGTTACCTTCACTTGTTCTTAGAATATTTGGACAAAGAATGTCGAAAGAATCCACAAATCCTCGTAAATAAATGTGAAGATCTGCATTGGGGTCCTAAGATTGGATTAAGAAGTGATTTTGATAGTCATCGAAATTTGGAAGAGATTTGAGGGTTTCGGAGAGCTTCCTGGTCAAAATTATGGAAATCGAATAATCAAATAAAAAAATAAAAGGGATCTTTGTTGAACTACAAATCTTAGCCTCATTGGTAGGTCACAAAAATTAAACAGTGAATGAATCATTTTGCTAGTGCCTAAGAAACCTACTCTTCAAAAAACCTATGAAGGCACATCGACCACCACAAAACGATACCATCAGGTAGCAAACATTCATCCAATCCACCCAACTCATCTACTTCAAGCATGGTCTGCGATTTCCCTAACATGTCGGTGAAATCTGACGACATGTCGCCAAGTCCCCCAAGGGTGATACGAAATCTGGCTATAAATCACTAGATTTCGTTTTTACCCTCATATCTAGCAACATGGGCGACATGTCAACGACATCAGGCAAAAATTTCAAATTGTTTTGATATTTCCCCCATGTCTCTCGACATGGGCAACATGTCAGCGACATGTGGTGACATGGGGGAAAATTTCAATTTATTTTAAAAAAATTTTAAAAAATTAAAATAAATATTGTATGTTAGTAAATATTAACTTTGAAACTATTTAACTCGTGGTGTTTAAACTCGGTATCAGATCGGGGATCATCACCGTCCGATACCGAGTTGAATCGGCGATCCAACTCGGGATCGGCCAATCCAATACATGGGTCAAGCATTGTTATATTTCTATTAAAATTATTAATCCCGTAACAAATTGCAATGTTACTATCAAGCGCAGTTGGTAGAGTGCAAGTTATCTTGAGATTGGGGTCAAGGGTTCAAATCCCTTGCTAAGCATGTTTTTGTATTTATTGGTATTATTAGATTTCAATAAAAAATTATTAATCAGTTAGAAATTTGTAACATGAGTATCTAGCTCAGATGGTAAAATGCCTTGCTCTTTAAGTCTGTGGTCAAGGGTTCGAATCCCATGGTGGGCATGTTTTAGTATTTGTTGATAATATTAGATTTCAATAAATGTTATTAATCAGTTTGAAGATTACAATACGAATGCCTAGCTCAGATGGTTGAGTGCCTTGCTCTTTACCTGGTCGTGGGTTCGAGCCCCACGCTTGACACCCTTTTTACTGTTTACTTGGGATAATGTTTGGATCATCCGATCTGTTTGGGATCGTCTGATCTGATTCGGTCCGAAACTGAGCCAGATCGTTAGGAATGGACGATTTGACTCAGTTTCGAGCCGAGTCACCGAATTACTAATGAATTAAGGATCGGCCAAGGACCACAACTTGCCCCTGGCCAATTGCAAGTTGGACCGACCGATCCGGACTGGTATCAAGTATCAACCGATCCTTTACACTATTGTTAAACTTATCTGCAAAAAAAAAAAAAAAGAAAAGAAAAGAAAAAAAGATTGAAAATATTTGAAATTATGATTTAAAATTGGTATTGTATGTATCTTATTTGCTTATTTTCATGTACTTTTAGTTGTGAGATGTGCAATGTATGAGGATATAGCTTAAGTTACATAAAGTTTTACAGAGCTTTGCACACCCACAGCGAGTAGGTGAACCTCCCTTAAGCAATGTCCCTTGATATGTAAACCTTTGTTTTTGCATTTTTTTGATGTATTATGATGTATTTACACACTAGTTAGGGTTGTTTAAAATTTAGGAGGAAAACCCATCAAAAACCCCACATTTCCCTTTTTTTCCCTCATGTCGACAACCATTGGTACAAGACACTTGCCAGTCATTCGCTTTGGATATGAGTGGCCCACACATGCAAACTTTAGACTGATGGCACTTGATTTCTAGTTTTATGTATTTTTTTAGTTTTACTTACATTCACGTTTAGTTTGATCATTAATGGCATTTCCATTTTGTTATTGAGTTATCTTTTAGTTCGACTTACATTCACTTTTTTGTATTATGGATATGGCACTTGATTTCTAGTTTTATGTATCTTTTAGTTTAACATACATTAATTTTTAGTTTGGCTTAATTACATATAGCATCTTTTCTACAACTTACAAACCCGACAGCATGTAAGTTAACCACCCTCAAGTAATGACTTTTAATGTGTAGGCATTTGTTTTCGCATTTTTTTTATGTCTTTGGATGCATTTAGGCCTTAATTAAGCATGTTTAAAGTTTGGGCCAAAAAAAAACATCAAAAACCTATGGTTTCCCCACATTTCCCCGAGGTTTCCCCTGTTTTCCCCCATGTCGGCAACATGTTGCCTGGGCCACCTGGCAACATCGACATGGCAAACCTTGACTTCAAGCATATATAGTGCATGATGGAGATGACAACTGAGTTATCCCATCTGATAAACACGCAATACTATTGCACATAGAGATTTTTATAGTTTTGAATTTTAGGGGTGCAGACATTTCCTAAAGTTTCACCTAAAGACATCTGCACTTTTCCAAATTTCACTTATAACCACAATGTAGCACACAAAGTTAAAAATATTTCATAATTTGAAAACTCTCATCTTCAAAAAGCTAAAATTCCTAGGAAAACAAAATTCAGAGACTGTACGGTGCAAGCATAAAAGTAACTGGTAATTTAGCAACCTATCCATACCGTATTATCTCTTTACCATCTTCATTATGCACAGCCTTGTCAAGAACAGCCTTTAAACTCTAAACAACAAATGAGAAACTTGTGATATTAAATTAATATCATCTAAATTCTCAAGAACAAGTAACAATTATACAGGAAATCTTAGGAATAACTCAGAAAAAGATAGCAACGAAAGCAATTGTCTCAATAAGAACAAGATGTAAGGAGTGGAAGAACCTTAATATCAGAACCTCCTGCCAGATTTTGAAGTTCCTCCACAGATGTAAGTGATATCTCGTTATTCCTGTTCATGGAAAGTGCATCTCCTAGAGTCATTCCTGTCTCCTCTTGCTCATCTAAAGAAGTTTGCCCATTTTTTGAGATTGAGTTATCTCCTGTAGCAGCTTTGGTGTGTACAGAACTACTAGACGAAGTTGCATAATCCTTGATGCCCAGTGAGACCTTGCTGGTTCCCTGTTCGAAAAAAGAATTCAGTTAAGATGGTCTCCATCTCCTTGCATATCAATCAACAACAAATAAATCTAGAAAGGAAGAATTTAGGATGACACACCTGATCAGATTCCATTCGCCTGAATACAATACTGATTATTTGGGTCAACATTGCCTTTGATGTCGCTCGATTTATTGGGTTTTTGCTAAACATACAACTTACAAATCAAAACTCCTAGTTCCAAGTTCAAAACAAATAAAACATGAAATGGAAGTTGCAGATACCAGTTAAGAGCAATGTTATAGCATATTCTGATCACTCCCAGCAAGGCTTCTCCATGTACTGCATTGAACATGTCTTATTATAATCTTTGACCAAAAATTTCAATACATATTATATAAAATTCACAATAGAAGATAAGATAAAGGGGGTTTAGATGGTTTGGTCATATACAGAGACCTAGGGAGGTACTAGTGAGACAATGCGATTGAAGGACGTAAAGGAGTAAAGTGTGTGTGAGTGTGTGTGTGTGTGTGTGTGTGTGTGCGCGCGAGTGAGTTCACATATATAGGGGAACGGAATTCTGGTTTGCCTCACCAGGTTTAGTCGCCTAGTGAGACATGGCTTCTTCATCCAGACCTGACAAGGGACCCTCAGTATAGGCCATGTGGATAAAATTTTAACCCATATAAGCCCAATTAATTCATGTGCATTAGATTTTGTCATATTTAATAGCAGCCATAAAACTTTGTAAGGTCTTTTGCAGCTCTGCACATGAAGACATTAGCTTTAGGAAAGCCCTTTTTACTATGTGGGAAATGTTTTGGGGCTGAAATTTAGCATGTCAGGTGGGGTCGACTAGAAACGCATATGGCCAAGTAGGCTCTCCAAATATGCTGTCAAGTGTAAAATCCATGTATCATAAGCAATGGCAAGGCCAGAGACTGGGGGTCATGAAACTTTTTAAAAGCCGAAACAAGCTGCTTCCTTCATCTTATCTCCTATTTGAGCACTCTCAAATATATTAATTCCTTGCTTAACTTTATCTTATCTCTTAGTTGCGCCAACTGTTAGCAAAACTCCCTTTAAAACTCCGTTTTTTTTATTAAAAAAAACACGTTTTGTTGCTTAAACGTTTTAAACTTCGTTTAAAACTTTGTGTAACAAAAAAATCACAAAAATGTATTAAACACGTTTTTTACATTTTACATTTAAAACTTTTCAAAAAAATTTATCGTCTTTCCTTTTAGATAAAAAAATAAATATATTTATTTATTTTCCTTGATTCAGGATTTTATTGAATCTTTTTTTTTTTGTTAATTTTCTACCAACTCTCTAAACTTACTATGGAATAGTAATAAAAAAAAAAGTTTTTAATAAAGATATGAAAAGAGAAATGGACTTTAATTAATGTTTTTATTTTATATTCTACTATTAAATTTAAAAATTAAAATATTTAATATTACATTATATTTTCATAAAAAAATAAATATTGGTAACATTAAAGTTTCTTATAGTAGTGAATGTAAATTATTTAGAATTATAAATTAGTTTTTAGACTAATACTATAATATTTTCTTAAATTTATTGGTAATTAACTTGTAGTTTCACTTCTATGTTCACATTTTTTCATTTTGTTTTTTTGCATCTCTACCGTATTATACTCAAACAATTTAATTAAAGTACTTTCGACATTTTTGTTTTGTTGACCTTTTTTTTGACTTCGTCTTATTGAGTAAAGACCGTTTTAAACTTGATATTTACCGACTCGTTTTTTTTGCCATTTCACATTTTGCTAACAATAAAACACACCTAAACAACCTCGAATATGTTCATTCCTCACCTTATCTTTCCTAGTTTTCCCACACATCCATCTCAACATTCTCATCTCATCATCGTTCATTCTATGCATACGTTGTTTCATTGTTGCCCAACATTCTGATCCATACATCATAGCAAGCTTAATGGCTGTCCTATAAAATTTCCTTTTAATTTGAGTGGAACACAACAATCGCATAGCACCCGTGAAGCACTTCTCCACCGAAGCCATGCAGCTCTAATTCTATGAGCAACATCCTCATCAATATTTCCTCTTTATGTTAATTGATCATAGATACCAAAATTGATTGCTTTTAGGAAGTTTGATTTTCAATTCTTACTGTTGCTTCACTTCTATTATTGTTTGTGCTAAAGTTGCATTCCATGTACCCGGTCTTTGTTCGACTTATCCTAAAACCTTTTAATTTCAAGGTCTCCCTCCATACCTCCAATTTTTCATTTACTCTCTCTAGTTTGGTCAACTAAAACTACATCTGCAAAAAGCACACACCAAGGAACCTCCTCTTGAATACAATTAGTTAATTCATCCATAATTAAAGCAAAAACCGGTAAACTTATATTGCCTTACAAAATTTAAGGTAAAAACTTTGAAAGGAAATAAAATTTTGCCGGTTTTTGATCTATCTTTTACACATTTACGGTAAATGTTTACTGGTTTGGGTTTATAAAGACTGTATACAATGTCACCGACACGTCGCCCATGTCAAGCGACATGTCGCCATTTCAGAGGTGGGTGACACGAAACCAGGGTATAAGTCGTTTTACCCTAGTTTCGGCGACATGTCGTCGACATGTTAGCGACATAGGGGAAAAATTTTAATTTTTTTCAATATTTCCCCCATGTCTCTCGACATGTCGGGGACATTGGGGAAATTTTTCAATAATTTTACACCGACATTTCCCCTTCTTTTACATCATGTCGCCAATGCCACCTGGCGACATGCCAAGCGACATCGACATGGCAAACCTTAATAAAGACAATAAAATTTAATTATCATGTAAGACACATAAACCTTTACCATTGCACTATGATATGGTACTCATTAATTTTTTTTTTTGATAACAAAAAATTTATTGCAAGAGAAAAGGTAAAGAATGTACATCATAAAAGTAAAGAGAAAGGAAAAAATTCCCCGATAGAGAAGCCCAAAGAACGAAAATCTAGGAGGGTACAATAATCATGCCCACTCGAAACCCAAATATGGTTTAAAATATCTTATCATATCCGTCGATACGTATCTTGTATCCACTCTGTTGACCCGATACACAGGTGCCTTTCAGGATAAGTTAATTTCTACACGGTATCGATCGATTCATGTAATTTATCGACCGTATCAGTCAATACAGCCTATATGTTGCAATATATCGACTAATACACTTAATACTACATTCACTCTTTTGTTCGACTCTCCTTCTATCCCTAAACCAAAAAACCAAACGCTACTAAAGTACAACAAATTTCTCTTAAACTCTTCTTAGTTGATTGGCAGCATCTATTTGGAGCTTAAAAGTACTTTTCCTCTTCTTACATTGTTTTCTAAGGTATGCATTCTAAGAGTTTTTGTTTTCATTCTAAATCATACTCTTTATATCCAAAGCTTGTTTTGGAATCTTATTACATGGATCTATAGATTTCAATTGAAATCAGTAGATATAGCTGCCTATTTTTCAAGAAATATGGAATGTTATTAGAGATTTTTTGAAAAATAATAAAATAACTTTTTTTACAAAAAAAAAAAGCCAATTAAACAATATAGTTTTGACCTAAAGTTTCTAAATAAGATGAACGTTTATCAGCTTAATAGATTAATCATAATGTTTAAAAATTAATGTTTGGATATAAAATAATCCTAACTTGTAAATAAATGATTCAATAGTTTCTATTTTTTATTTTAAATAAAGTAAACAATGTCATCCTAGATTAGGTTTTATACTTGAATGATCATTTATTTTGTATCTTAAAAATAAAAAATCATTCTATGAAAAAACATTATGAATTTATAATTTAGCTACTGTAGTATTGATCAAAAAATTAACAATTTAGTTACTGTAGTGGGTGGTTTTGTGAATAGTCATCAAGTATGATATTACTGATCGACGGGAACATAAATCAACGAGTGACCGTATCCCGTCTCTAGAAGAATTGAAGAGAAAGAGTAAGTGACCGTCTCGCACGGGTCGAACAAGGCTAAGGAAAATAGTGGGTCAAGGTGTTAGAGATTCTTCAACCCCTAGGGATCTAATTGGGATTATGACTGAACCTTTTGCAAGCTGCCTACGTACCCAAATAGGGATCAAGTCAGGCGTAGTTCAAGGTCTGGTAATTTTGGCAGGGGTCTCCCCCTTTGAGATTTCTCCTCTCATTTTTTTATCATCCTATTTCCATAAAAGTGAGCCTCTATTTAAAGAGTTTTGGAGAACCGTTAACTGCAGCTAGAGTTCCCAACCACAGTTTCTGACGATGGTAAAATGTTTACCTGAGGTAGTACGCATTGCATACCCCAGTCTCTTAAGTGGACCAATCATTAGTCCTTATGATGAACTACAGGTTTGCCACTGAGAAAACGTGACACGGCCTATAACCCCAATACGGCCAAGTGTTGGCGAACCTCACGACCCCTCGATATGGGCGTTGGCGGTCAATAGACATTTGTGGTAATGAAAGCTGTTTAACTTTGGTTTCATCGAGACTGTCCAGTCTTGACACCCTCGAGACTATTAGTCTTAGTACTTTTGAGATCCTCCAGCTTAGTACTTTCGAGACTATATGACCTTCTACGTCGTCAAGGCTCCATCTCGATGGAGGCTTTCCTTCTACATCGCCATGGTTCCCTCTAGACAAAGTTTATGGCATCACCTTGTACATCTTAGAGCATCACTCTATACGGAAGTAGTATCTCCTTCTACGTCTTAAAGCATTGCTCTAGACGGAGGTAGTATCTCCTTCTACATCTCAGAGCTTCGCTCTAGACAGAGGCAGTATCTCCTTCTACGCCTTAGAGCATTGCTCTTAGACGGAGGTATGTATTGCCTTCAACGTCGTTGAGTATCGCTCTAAACGGAGATAGTATCTCCTTCAATGTCGTCAAGAATCGCTCTAGACAGAGGTAGTATCGCCTTCAACGTCATTGAGCATCGCTCTAGACGGAGGTTATCGCCTTCAACGTTGTCGAGCATCGCTCTAGCCGGAGGTAGTATTGCCTTCAACGTTGTCGAGCATCGCTCTAGACGGATGTAGTATCACCTTCAACGTCGTCGAGCATCGCTCTAGACGGAGGTAGTATCGCCTTCAACGTCGTCGAGCCTCACTCTAGATGGAGGTAGTATCGCCTTCAACGTCGTTGAGCCTCGCTCTAGACGGAGGTATCGCGTTCAATATCGTCAAGAATCGCTCTAGACGCTCTAGACGGAGGATGTATTTCCTTCAACGTCGCCGAGCCTCGCTTTAGATGGAGGTAGTATCGCCTTCAACGTCGTCGAGCCTCGCTCTAGACGAAGGTAGTATCGCCCTCAATGCCGTCGAGCCTCGCTCTAGACGAAGGTAGTATCGCCTTCAACGTCGTCGAGTCTCGCTCTAGATGGAGGTAGTATCGCCTTCAACGTCGTCAAGCATCGCTCTAGACTCGTCGAGCCTCGCTCTAAACGGAGGTAGTATCGCCTTCAACACAAACATCGCTCTAGAGGGAGGTAGTATCACCTTCAACGTCGTCAAGCATCGCTCTAGACAGAGGTAGTATTGCCTTCAACGTCATCGAGCCTCGCTCTAGACGGACGTAGTATTGCCTTCAACGTCGTCGGGCCTCACTCTAGACGAAGATAATATCGTCTTCAACGTCATCGAGCCTTGCTCTAAACGGAGGTAGTACCGCCTTAAACGTCGTCGAGCATCCCTCTAGACGGAGGTAGTATCGCCTTCAATGTTGTCGAGCCTCGCTCTAAACGGAGGTAGTATCGCCATCAACGTCGTCGAGCCTCGCTCTAGACGGAGGTAGTATTGCCTTCAACGTCGTCGAGCCTCGCTCTAGACAGAGGTAGTATTGCCCTCAACGTCGTCGAGCCTTGCTCTAGACAGAGGTAGTATCGCCTTCAATGTTGTCGAGCCTCGCTCTAGACGAAGGTAGCACCGTCTTCAACGTCATCGAGCATCGCTCTAAACAGAGGTAATATTGCCTTCAACGTCGTCAAGCATCGCTCTAGACGGAGGTAGTATTGCCTTCAACGTCATCGAGCCTTACTCTAGAAGGAGGTAGTCTTATTGTGAAGTACCTGTTGATATTAGCTTCATTGCATATTCATTGTGTAGTATTGAT